>CM053412.1:6476771-6500961 GCA_028644305.1 Xerus rutilus
CTAGTTCCGGCTCTTCTAGTGAGTTAGTTCCATCAGAAAGTGACCATCCAGGCCACCACTAGTTATGCACATGTTTTATGGCTGGATGTGTTTTAAAGCAGCCTGAAAATAGAAAGATGCACTATAATAACCATCACTGGTCCTGGCTAGCTTGAATATAGAATAAGTGGACTCTCGGATTCTATGTTCTATTCTGTTCTCTCTCCCTCTCATTACCCTCATCAGGCTTCTCTACCCATGGTATTCTTCAGTGTTATGCATCGCCTTTGAGGAAGCAGTTCGGCCAGCTTTTGGATTCCTCTGCTCAGCATGACCCAGTACTCTGGCCTTCTCCACATTGTCTCTGAGGTCAGCATCTCTGCACTCAGCTGCCCTTTGATCGAAAGCAAAAACCCACTTTCCGGGGCTGGGGCTATAGCTCAGTGGTAGAGCACTTGCCTAGCATGCATGAAGCACTGAATTCGATCCTCAGCACCACATATAAATAATAAATGAATAAAATAAAGATCCATCAACAACTAAAAAAAATTTTTTTTAAAACTCACTTTCCTATTTTGCCACATTGGTACATGAGGAGGTTCTGTGGCTGACCAAGGCCAAGCAGAGTTGCCTCTCACAACCTGCTCTTTCATATAAACTTCAAGAAGACTTCTGCTCAATTGTGGACAGGTGATTAGGAATTGGGACTTTACAGTGCACTTTGTATCTTTTTCACAACACATAGGAAAAATGACTGATCATTTCCCCATCCCTAAACTAATAATGATTTTTGCTGTGAGCATTCGCTTCTCTTCTGTGAGGTAACTGGTCTCCTTAATAACGCCTCTCCTGCCGGGAGGCTGGTGTTGCCATTGTTCCCTAGGACACTGGACCACTCAGCTTACCTGCAAATGTGTCCATCAACACTCCTGCTAGTTCAGATCCTTGCCCCTTTTTTTCTGGTACATTTTTAACTTCAGAGACTTTGAACTTTCCCTTCTCTCTGAAGTGGCCATAACCTGTTATATGTAACAACATTAACACTGACATGGAAAAAGAATTAGCCCTGAGGCTGATAAAAGTCCTGTAGTTCCAAAATCTCCACTAATAAGACTGCCCTGCAGTTAAAGGGCTACAACCAACAGTAATAGTCTGTTCACATCCATTATCCAGCAGAATGCCTGCTGCTTTATTGACTGGCAGAAAACAATTCCCATTTCAAGAAACAATAAAAATTAAATTGAGTGTGAAGTCTCCCAAGGTCACTGTCTCTAACCTTATAACACCAGAAATGAGGGTTGTAAACCCATCCTGTACTATTTGATCCAGAAGGAGCTAGAGAGTCAATTTGTGTGCACAGGTTGCGGAGTCTCGGCCCACCTGCCTGCGCACTGCCTTCAGCAGACCTTGTCACCAGGAAATGACAGGAATCTTCCTCCCCACATCTGGCAGATGCCTCCCTGACAGCAACTGCTGCCTGCTCTGCCTGCCAAGTACTGTAGCCTGTGTCTCTGTCATCCTGAGAGTCAGCCTGGCCACCTACACCCTGGATGGTATCTGGTAGAGACGGGTCCATCGCATCCGTCATCAGCCTCCAGGATTTCCTCAGCCACCAGCTCCCATCCAGGTTACCTGTGGCTCTATGAAGGAGAACTCAGCAAGATTTTAACTACTGACAAATTTATAGCCATGAGTTTATCAGTTGCAAAGACTCATCTTCTCTTCTGCGAAAACATGTATCATGGGGAAAATATTGAGTGAATTCTAAGATGAAAAGGGAAACTGAAAGGTAATCTATCCCACTCCTTTCTTCCCGCCAGAAATGCCTGAAGCCATCCCAGTTACAATGTTGTTTGATAAGAAATATAATCTTAGCATTCTATGGCACAGCAGAGCGAATATTATTAACCATAATGTGCTATCTGCCTGAAAATAGAAGAGAGAAATTTGAATGCATTCATCCTAAAGAAATGATAAAATTTTTAGAGCCATAGATGGGCTGATTACCCAAGTTGATCACTACCTAATGTATGCAATGAACCAAAACATCACTGTACCTAATATGAGCAAATATTAAATGTCAATCAAAATATGTGATTTAAAAATCTATTTAAGTTTAAAGTGTCAGAATTATAGAAACAAGAAAAAATGATCTGATAAAATAAATAAGTAAATTTGACAAATTCCCTATCAAAATCAAAGCTGGTTTTATTGTAGAAATTGACAAGTTGATCCTAAAGATATGTTTTTTATACAAAGCAAAAGACATAAAACAGACAAAACAATTTTGAAAAAGAAGAACAAAGCTGGAAGACTTACACTACCCAGTTTCACAATGACTATGAAGTCACTAAAAATAAGAGAGAATGGTATTGACATGAGGAGAGAAAGCAGGTCAATGGGACAGAATTGAAAGTCCAGAAATAAACTTCTACATTAATAGTCAATGGATTTTTGACAAAGGTATCAAGACATTTCAATAAATGGTGCAGGTATAGTTATATAGCCACATGCAAAAGAAAATTAACAAAAATTTTTGTCACATACCATACATATAAATTAATTCAAAATGGATTATGTATCTTTCTATATACTTCTACAAGAAAACCTAAGAGAAAATTGTAGTGGCCCTCAGTTGGGGAAGATACAATACCAAAATCATGATCCATAGAGAAAAAATATTGTTTGTACTTCACAAAAATTTAAAATTTTGCACTTCAAAATATAGTGCTTAAGAAAAATAATTGCAGCCAGGCCCAGTGGTGCATGCCTGTAATCCCAGCACTTTGGGAGGCTGAGACTGGAGAATCGCGAGTTCAAAGCCAGCCTCAGCAATGGCGAGGCGCTAAGCAACTCAGTGAGACCCTGTCTCTACATGAAACACAAAATAGGGCTGGGGATGTGGCTCAGTGGTTGAGTGCCCCTGAGTTCAATCTCCAGTACCAAAAAAAAAAAAAGAAATAAAAATAATTGCACATTATATACTTGATAAAGGAATTGCATCTAGAATAAAGAACTCATATAATGCACTTATTAGTAAACAATCCAACTTTTAAACTAGGCAAAGAATTGGAACTTACCTTTCACTAGAGACTGGTTTATGAACATTGAGTGGTTAATAAGCACATTACTATTATTCCTCATTAAGGAAAGGCAGATTAAAACAATAAGTGGCATGATGCCCACGGGAATGGCCGATACAAAACAGACAGACCTGGACCAGCAACTCTTCATACATTGACATGGGCATGTCAAATGGAGCAGCCACTTTGGAAGATAGTCTATCAGTGTTCCACAAATTAACTGTACAAGCCAGCAACTCAATGCCTAGGATTTTACCCAATAGAGATGAGAGCATCCCTCTATCCAAACACATGGCATGAACATTCATAGCAACAATATTCACAGCAACCAAACACACAAGTGCATTGACAGAACATGGCATCCACACAATGGAATACTATTCTGCAATGAAGACAACAGAACTTCTGTTTCACAGTCCAACATGGATGATCCTCAAAATTGTATGCTAAGTCAATGGGCCTAGACGCAGAAGGCTGAACATTATATGGTTTCATTTAACTGCCTAGGCTGCGCAGAGGTGCAAACAGGCAGGCGGTCACACTGCGGTGGGTGGAAATGTTCTCAGATTGGATGCAGTGATGGTTGCACAAGTCTATGTGTTAATATCAATAAGTGAATTACATGTTTACCATGTGTGGGCATTAAGGCATACGAGTTCCATTTTGATGAAATCATTCAATAAAAAGCCAAGATTTAGAACCATCATCTCACAAATATTTTATTAAACATAAATTCAAACATAATAGAATACTCCCAAAATATTAACAGTGGTTACCTCTTTTCTATGGAATTATGCAAGATTTTTTTGTTTCATTTATCTACATATTTCAAAAACATAATAATGAACATATATTCCTTTGCAATTGGAACAATAAAAAGTTGTTTTCTTTTTAAAGGAAGACATAAACGGCAGTAAAAGTATTATAGGGAAATAGAAATACAACAACTTCCTCTAAAATTCTAGTGTCTCATAACACTTTTGGTGATTAGTTCTACCAATTGATATAATATCCATCCCCAGAAATATTTTTAAGAATCAATTTGTCCCTAGTGCCACTTTACCCTGCTGCAAAACGAACTTTGTCCACATAACCACCCTCCACACCACCCTGGCTCTGCCATCTTTCCCTCTCAGGACTCTGCCCCGGGGCCAAATCCTACCCACATGCCTGCTCTCACCGGAGCTTGAGCCACTAGTCACCGCCGCACCGTCCCCTCTGAATTTTATGGGAGTACAGGGAAAGCAGGCCCATGTAGAACTCTGCTGGTCTCCCTGGTCAGGAGTTGAGAGAGGGCCAGGGGCAGAACAGAGGAGTCAGGCAGCTGGCAGGCCCTGTTTAACAACAGTAAACCCAGGAATCAGGAAACAAGCTGGAGGTGCGTGGAGCTAACAGAGATAAAGAGAGATAAGGAGACCTGGCTGCATCCACCACCACGGGCCTCTGGGTACACAGGGCTTGATGTTGCTTGCTATGGTGCTGGAATTTGATTTCCAAGGTAATGGTGTTGAGAGGTAATGGTACCTTGATGAGCTAATCAGGTCATGGGAGCTCCACTCCAATGTCTTTTGGAGAAACTGGATTGGATCTCACAGGAGTGAGTTGGGTCTTGCAGAACTAGATTAGTTTGCATGAGAGCAGGTGGTTAGAAAGCAAGATTACTTTTTGGGTTTTGCCTCTTCTGCACACACCTGCTCGCTGCTCTCACACACCCACTCCCTCCATGAGATGCCATCCACCATGGTGCCCTCTCTACAAGCTGAGCAGGTGCCTGTGCCATGTTCTTGGACCTTCAGAACTATAAGCTGCATAAACCTATTTTCTTTATAAATTTCCAGCCTTGGGTATTTTATTATAGCAATGCAGTATGAACTAGGACTGCTCCACTCCCTACTTCAGTCTCTGCCTCATTTCCTCCCAGGGCACTGCCTGGTGCCTTAGTCGCTAAATCCAAAGATGAGTAACTTTCCCCCATGACATCAAGGGAGGCCAGACTGAGGGCAAAGCATGTGCCGCTGTCCCCGGTGAGTCCTATCAAAACCTGGTAGACTAGCAAGGCTGGGCTCCCTGCTGCTGCCCCTAGGCTCCCCTTCTTCTGCAGCTGCATTTAGCACTGACATCTTCCCTCCACAGCCCTGTCCTGCCACGGCCACACTGCTCACAGCATAACTTCATTAGCGCAAGCAGATTACATCAGAGCAGACCCTCAAAGGCCCAGGATGTCTGTGAGCCATGCAAAAATGTTAACAGTCTGGGAGGACATCCACCTCTGGCTGATCTTGGTCATGGCACAAGAGGAAGGTGAGCTTGACCTTGACCCCGTGGGCCTGGCTGATCCAGAAGAGGCTGGCTACCCAGCAGCCCTCGGGCCCAGTGACCTGTTTTCTTCTGCCTTGACATGCAGCCAACGAAGGAACTTAACCCCGGTGCCCAAACCAAGTGCCAAAGTAAACAGTCTGGGCTGTTTTCAAAAGGAAACGGGCAGCGCCACAAAACCTGAGAGTACAGAAATTGCTCCTGCCTAGGAGAGAGGAGCTCCAGACACCAAAGCACGTTTTCTATGGCAGCTTTACAAAGTAAAACTTTACCAGACTGCAATGCTTTTTTTACCATTTCATTTTCTTCACAGGCTTACAACACTGCCAAAATATCCCGGCTAAGATAAGATCTGCATTACTAGTATTTCACCGTAATTTATTACTGCCTTGAACAGGAAGGCCAGGACAGGAAGATGCTGCATAGAGCCACCATTTACACGCACAGGGCCTGAGTTCAAAAGCAGCAGCGCACACACAGCAGTGGCAAGCACCCCGACATCGTGAATATTCTGTAAGCAAAGAGTTTCCAGTCAAAAGTGCAAACACATCGCCCTCATGTTATGGGAAGAAGACAGAATCCGGATCTATGAGAACCTTCCTGCAAACTCTGAATTTTCACTTACCCCGCACACGCCCTTCATTGACTCCTGTCTGTAACATGCTGCGAGCTCGCTCCCGCCAAAACACAGGGTACTGTCGGGATAGAGGATGCAATACAGTAAACATCTGGGTCACGAAAAGTGCCATGTGGATGTATAACATTTTATTTTGAATGTATTTTTCACAGGTTTTTTTTCCCAAAAGCACACATAGAAAAATCTTAAGTTATTATAATGCTACATTTCCTCAATATCTGGCTGGGCATTGACAGATCTAGTGATTTATTAATACTGATGGACATCTAATGTAGAATTTTCATATTAAACATTAAACTTTTGTAAACAATGGCACATTTCAAAAAGAAAAAAGAAAAGAACCTGGCAGTGTTTCCTTGCTAATAACTGACATCAAGTTCTGTAGGTTCATTGACGTAAAACCTTCCCAGGCACAGGTCAAGAACCCTACCCACTTGTGAGCTCTTGGTACCCTCCACGAACCATCTGAAAATTCATTAAGATGAAATTTTAGTGCTAGGATATTCACAATCTCCTAATTCGTTAACTAAAATAATGCACTAAACACGAGCTGCTCTAACCCTCCAATTTATTAAATGGACTTCTCACACTTACTTGGAAAGGCATGGTATTTAATTTTAAGAATGGATTGAAAAAAATTGAACTTAATCTACCTCAGTCAGTCACATTTTTAACTTTTCTGAGAACAACAACAAAAAGTTAGCTTTTCTCCCCTCATGAGAATTTGATGCTTCTTAAACATGACTTGCCACTTGAATCAATAGTGCTAAGCTCTCAAAATAAATAACTAAATACATAAATACCTAGGAATAAATCTAACCAAGGAGGTGAAAGACCTCTACAATGAAAATCACAGAACATTTAAGAAAGAAATTAAAGAAGAAGCATGAATAAAAGACCTCCCATGTTCATAGATAGAATTAATAGAATTAAAATGGCTATACTCTCAAAAGCAATGGGGATTCAATCAATCTCCATCAAAATACCAATGACAAAAACAATGACATTGTTGGCAGAATAGAAAAAAAAAAGCTCAAAATTTTATTTGGAAGAATAAAAGATCTGATTTCAAGAAGGGAAATTAAAGTAGGCTGCTTTCCTGGCTGCTCTGTGGTATGATACCAAGAAAGCAGATTGGCAGCTTCTCAGCAAGGTGGGTGAAAGGAGGGGGGGGCTTCACTGGAGTTTAATCCTGAACACTCAAAGCAGACTAGGGACTCAGGAGTTTGGACACAATAAAATAAGGAAGAAATCCCCAGTGCCACAGCTACTGCTGCAGCCAGAGTCACCAGCCAGAGTGGTCCCTCACAGTGGAGGGCCAAGGGAATTAAGGAACCCCCATTTTTAGGAGGCCTGAGGCATGTCTGGGTACAGAGAGTTTAGAGATCAAAGACACTGAAAGGTGTGCTGCACAGTATCCCTGTGCAGGAGAGAAGCTGCCATGTCTCCAGGCTGCCTGCGAGGACACAGGAAGGAACAATTTTGCACCCTCAGAATGGGGGCCTACAGCTGGGGAACCCAATTCCTGCTAAACCTGAGTCTGGCCTGAAATACAGACCTGGCAAATCCACACTGCATGACACAGAGTGTGCCTAAGTGACAAGGAGAAAATCAAATGTGGAGAGAGGTTTACACAGGGGACAAGTGTTCACAGAAACCCACCTGGCTCTCCCCTTTCCTCTGACCCAGCTGCTTTCTGGACTGGGAGAAACGTGAATAAAAGCAGCTGGGAGAGACGTGCCCAGCAAGGAATTTGAAAGGGCTGGGCAGGAAAGATTGAGTTTGAAGACTGACCTAAGACCAAAAAACCAGGGGTCCACAAGTGACATAGTGGACTAAGAATTGGTTCCTCCATCACATGAGTGGAACTCAAGGGAGATCCTGGGAGTGCAGTCTTCTAGCAGGGACTAGTGATTGCTGGACCCTGGAGGTGCACTGATTTAAAATTCCAGACCAATTGGATTCATCAAAGAGCCTGGAGCCTACCTAAGCCTAAACCCTGCCTCCAGGAGTTCTGCCTATGGGATGGCCTCTCTCACCCTAGCAACCCCACCCTGAGCGTGGAGCAAGCACCATACTCCAGACAACCCCACCTAACACTGCTGAGAAGGGAAGCTGAGAATCTTTTGAACTCCAACAGAAACAATTATTTAACTATTTTTTAACTATTCATCAAGATCTTTTCTTCTCCCTTCTTTTCTTTTCTCTGCCTAATTGTGATCTTAATGTTTCTTGGACAATTATACATATTCATATTTGTTCTTTTTTCTCATTTCTAGCATTTTTGAAACCAGTTATTTTTCATGTTTGATGTTTGATTAGTATATTTTAGTATTGTTTTGTATTCTCTTATTATTTTTTTTAATTTTTTAAATTTTTACTTTATATATTTTTTCTCTGACTTATTTGTTTCTCTTGAGGTTCTCTCTTTTCTTCTGCTAACAGCCAATCTCTATTATTCTTTCACATATCCTTTAATTATTTACTTCTATCTCTTCCTCTCCTTCCTCATAATCATCATATCCTACATCACTTCTATTCTTTACCTATTTGCCATTCAAACTTGTAAATCCTTTTGCAAACTTACTGTTTTTATTGTAAGCAATAACTGTTTATATCATTTCTGTTTATTGTGACAACATTGTAGATATCACATCTGGCCTAATGGTGTATATTGCTTGCATTGCTTGTTATTATTTATCTCTCCCTAAATAGTAAGTTAGTAGAAATATTCAAGGACACTAGAAATTCACAAGGTAGAAACTCAATTGCCTTAGATCCATGTTGTTAGATAGGTAGACACACAAACAACACAAGAAAGCGAGGGAACAAATCACCCCAAACAAACCAATAACAGAATCCGTCAACACCACAGTGGAAGAAATATCAGAGAAGGAATTTAAAATGTACATAGTTAAATGCATCTGCAAGGTTTAAAGGATGATGTAAGGAATGAAATCAGAGAGAAAGGAAGTGAAAGATCACCTTAATAAAGAGATAAAGATTTTTAACAAAAAACAAGGAGAAATCTTCAAAATAAAGGAATCAATAAGTCAAACTAAAAATTTAATAGAAAGCATCACCAATAGACTAGACCACTTGGAAGACATATTTTCAGGCAATGAAGAGAGAATATATAATCTTAAAAATAAAGTTGACCATTGAGAAAAGATGTTAAGAGACCATGAACAGAATTTCCAAGAAATATAAGATAACCTGAAAAGATCAAATATAAGATTTATCAGGTAGATGAAGGCTCAGAAATACAAACTAAAGGAATACAAAATCTTTTCAATGAAATAACCTCAGAAAATTTCCCAAAACCTAAAGAATGAAATAGAAAATCAGATATGGAAGGCTTAAAGGACTCCAAGTATACAAAATTACAACAGACCCACACCATTATTTTTAAAATGCCTAACATATATAATGATATAATTTAAAAGGCTGCCATAGAAAAATGACAGGTCACAGTTAGAGAAAAATCAATCTGGATCTCAGCTGATCTGATTTCTCAACCCAGACCCTCAAAGCTAGGAGGTCTTAAAATAATATATATCAAGCTCTGAAAGAAAATAGATGTCAGCCAAGAATACTATTTCCCTCTAAGATCTGGAACAAGATAAGGATGCTCTCTTTCACCACTTCAATTCAACATAGTCATTGAAACTCTAGACAGAGCAATTAGAAGAAAGAAATTAAAGGGATAAGGATGGGAAAAGAAGAACTTAAAGTATCTCTATTTGCCAATGACATGATTCTATATTTAGAAGACCCAAAAACTCCACCAGAAAACTTCTAAAATTCATAAATGAATTCAGTAAAGTAGCAGGATATGCAATTAACACCCATAAATCGTGTTCCTATACATCAATGATGAATGAACTGAAAGAGAAATTAGGAAAACTATCCCATTCACGATAGTCTCAAAAAACTAAAATATTTTGGAATCAATCTGACAAGAGAGGTGAAAAACTTCTTCAATGAAAACTACAGAAAATTTAAGAAAGAAATTGAAAACATCTTCCATGCTCCTGGATAGGCACAATTATTATTGTCAAAATTATACTACTACGAAAAGCACTATAGAGATGTAATGCAATTTCTATTAAAATTCCAATGACATTATTCATAGAAATAGATAAATCAATCATGAAATTCATTTAGAAAAATAAGAGACCTAGAATAGCCAAAGCAATCCTCAGCAAGAAAAGTGAAGCAGGAGGTATCACAATACCAGACCTTAAATTATACTACAGAGCTATAGTAACAAAAACAGCATGGTATTGGGACCAAAACAGACATGAAGAACAAGGATACAAAATATAAGACAGAAACAACCCATGTAAAAACAATTATCTCATACTAGACAAAAGTGCCATAAACATACATAGGAGAAAAGATAGCCTCTTCAACAAATATTGCTGATAAAACTGGAAACCCATATGTAGCAAAATGATATTAGAACCCTATCTGTCAACCTGCACAAAACTCAACTCAAAGTGAATCAAGTACCTAGGCATTAGACTAGTAACCCTGCTCCTACTTGAAGAAAAACTAGGTGCAACTCTCTATCATGTAGGCTTAGGAACCAAATTCCTCAATAAAACTCCTAAAGCACAAGAAGTAAAATCAAGAATCAATAAATTAGATGGTATCAAATTAAAAGTCTTCTTCACAGCAAAGGAAACAATCAAGAATGTGAATAGAGAGCCTACAAAATGGGAGAAAATCTTTGCCACCTGCACCTCAGATACAGCATTAATTAATAAATTAATTAATTAAGTTCATTAATACAAAGAACTCACATAACTGAACACCAAATAACCCAGTCAATAAATGGGCAAAGGAACTGAACAGACACTCCACAGAATAAATATAATCATTCAACAAATATATGAAAAAATGTACAATATCTCTAGCAATTAGAGAAACGCAAGTTAAAACTATACTGAGAATTTATCTCATTCCAGTCAGAATGGTAATGATCAAGAATACAAGAAACAATAAATGTTGATGAGGATGTGGGGAAGAAGGTACACTCATACATTGCTGCTGGGACTGCAAATAGGTGCAACCAATCTAGAAAGCAGTATGGACATTCCTAAGAAAACTAGGAATGAAACCACCATTTGACCCAGTTAGCCCATTCCTCAACATATACCCAAAGGACTTAAAATCAGCATACTATAGTGACAGGGGCACTTCAATATTTTTAACAGCTCAATTCACAATAGCTAAGCTAGGGAACTTACTTAGACAACCTTCAAGAAATGACTGGATAAAGAAAATAAAGTACATAAATACAATGGAATATTATTCAGCCATAAAGAAGAATGAAATTAGGGCATTTGTCTGTAAATGGATGGAACTAAAGAATATCATACTAAGTGAAATAAGCCAATCCCAAAAAAACCAAAGGCCAAATATTCTCTCTGGTATGTGGATGTGAAGTCACAATAAGTGAGGTAGGAGGGAAGAACAGAAGTTCACTGGATAAGACAAAGGGGAATGAAGAGAAGGGAGCGGGGAATGGGCATAGGGAAAGACGGTAGAATGAACTGGACTTGACTTGCCTGTGTTCAAATATGAACACATGACCAGTGTCACTCCACATCAATGTGCAGCCACAAAATTGGGAAGTTATACTCCATGTATGTATGATATGTCAATATACATTCTACTGTCCTGTGTAACTACAAAGAATAAAAATTTTTTAAAAAAAAAGAATAAGAGACCCACAATATCAAACAACTCTAAGCCAAAAATAGCCATGTTGGAGGTACCACGATACTTGACTTCAAATGCTGCTTGGTACTGGCATAGAACCATAACAAAAACTGCTTGGTACTGGCATAAAAACAGACATGTAGACCAATGGCACAGAAGAGAAATCGCAGAAACAAACCCACATGCCTACAGTCATTGGACCCTTGACAAATGTGCCAAAAACATACATTGGAGAAAAGATCACCTTTTTTACTAAGGGTACTGGGAAAACTGATTATCCACATGTAGAAGAATAAAATGCTGAACAAAAGTGAATTCAAAAAGGATCAACAACCTAGGAATAAGGCCAGAAACTCTGCAACTACTATAAGACAACACAGGGTCAACACTCCAGCATATAGCACAGCAATGACTTTCTCAGTAGGGCCCCTAAAGTCAGGAAATAATGTCCAGAGTTAATCAATGGGATGGCACCAAATTAAAAAGCTTCTTCACAGCAATGAAAACAATTGAGAATGTGACAGAAGAACCTATAGAATGGGAGAGAAAGTCTCTGCTAGCTACTCTTCTGACAGAGGATTCGTATCTAGAATATATAAAGAGCTCCAAACACTTAACACCAAAAAATCATATAACCCAATTAATAAATAGGCAAATTAACTAAACAGACACTTCTCAAAGAAGAAACACAAATGATGAATAAATATATGAAATAATGTTCAACATCGTTAACACTCAGGGAAATGCACAGCAAAACTACCCTGAGATTTCATCTCAGCAGTCGGAATGGCACTCATCAAGAATACAAACTATAACAAAGGCTGGAGAGAAGGTAAAGAAAAAGGAGCACTTTTAGACTGTTGGTGGGACTGCAAATTAGTATAAATACTATGGAAACCAACATGGAGATTCCTCAAAAACCTGGGCATGAAAGCACCATATGAGCCAGCTATGCCGTTCCTCCACAGTTATCCTGAAGAACTCAAGCCGTCACACTACAGAGCTACATGCACACCCGTGTTTCTAGCAGCACAATTCACTAGTAGCCAAACCATGGGACCAGCCTAGGTGTCCAAGAAAATGTGGTATATATACACAACGGAGTTTTATTCAGTGATAAAGAAAAATGAAATTATGTCATTTGCAGGAAATTGGATGGAACTTGAGAACATCATGTCAAGGAAAATAAGCCAAACTCGGAAAGTCAAGGGCTAATATGTTTTCTCTCATACGTGGAAACTAGGGGGAATCCCAGGAAAACTGAAGGGAGATCAGTAGAGTTGAGGGAAAAAAGCCGTGGAAGGTAGGAGGGAAGAAAAAGAGGAAATACTGGAGAATGATATAATGCACCAATTAAAAAATGCCAAAAAAAGTAAAAAAAAAAAAATAGTGCCAGCTCATCTGAGACATGATGCAGCATTCACATTTCTCATCGTCATGGTTTTTACACGGTTTCCCCCTTTCTTACATCTAACCACTACTTAGGCCAGCATTCAAATCCTTTCTAGCCTCCTTGGTCTCTGAAACTCACTCACAGAAGCCTCCCACCAAACCTCAGGCACCGCTAGCTGCGCAGGCCAAGCCCTGACCACACAGGGAGGAGGCGGGCGTTCCACCCTGAGCCAGAGAGGTGCTGTGTGCCGGGGAGCCACGGGGCTGAGGTCCCTCTAAGTAACGGCAGAGCAATCTGGCAGTGGCGAGGAGACTCACTTGTAGGGACATCTGCCGACAGACAGACCCGTGGCTGATGATCTCACAAATGGCAAAAAGATGAAGGCAGAATCCCCACTGATTTAAACGAGCGCTTCCACAGCGAGGACACGCACTCCCAGTCCATTAATATCATGCCAAACGCCTTCCCAATTTTTCTGTTCAATTTTCAATTCATTTCATATAGTACCTTATGTTTGGTTTATTGTGTCTAATTCTAAAATATTCTTGAATTCATGAAAAAAAGAAAAAAGAATTGGTGACGAGCTTCGTATATTCCTTCACAGGGAGCAGCTCACCTTGACTTTCTCCTAAAGCTCCTGGACTTCAGTCAGATGGAGAGCGAACAATTGGGCGAGGTGGGGGGTGGGGAGGGGAGGCCAGGACACATCAGGTTTTATGTAATTTCTGTTTCCAAATGAAACAACCCAAATCCCATAAGAAAATGTTTGGGAGTTAGAATACGAAGTTTTCAAAGTTGTGTTCTTTGCTTTTTAATCTGTATAAATTTCAACTCTTCACAAAAGGCTAGATTTTTTTTCCTTTTAGCCTTATTGCATGGCAGTAAGATAGTCCCCACAATAATAAACCATGTTTCTAATACAGGGACGCTTCTTTTTTCCTGAAAAGGATAGAAAAAACAAGTTCTTGGACATTAAACTTCTATTTTTATGTAGAGGAATAAAAAGACCAAGTGCTCTGGTGGAACCCCTCATCTGATCATCGTCTTAACAGTCCCAAGAAACTCAGGAAGGCAAAATGCCCCAGCCATCTGTCCCCAAGCCCTGCCACCCCTAAATCAGCACCCGCCTACATACACACGGGGCCCACACCTGCCATGGTAGAGGACGGGGATTCCCAAAGAAAAGGGATGACCAGAAGCTTGGCCAGGCAGGTCCTAGGCTTGGGATCATCTTCGCCAAGCACACTTGGCAAAAGGAACAGCATGAATTTAAAATTTCTCAAATGCTTTTTTAAATCAATTTTTTTTTAAAACCGTCACCCTCTGCAGTTTCTAGATGAGAAATCTGACTTTTCAAGAACACAAAAGGAATTGGAAAACAGTTCGGCAGTTTTCATGTTGATTCAATAAGATAAGATTTCCCAGAACTGTAGCAGGAGGAATTTGGACTGAACCTGCAGAATACGTGCCAGGAGCCGGGAGTCACCGAGACACAGAGCAAGGACAGGAGCTTTTGGAGCACCGCCCGGGCTGGAGGCGGACGCACACTGGCCATCACAGAACCTGCCGCGACTTCCTGAGAATCATACAAGGAACGAAATAAATACTCCCTATCGCAGCAAGAAGCAAGGAAAGATGAAAAAGACGACCCTGGGCTAGGAGAGGGTGGGGTTTTTTGTTGTTTGTTTGTTTTTTTCTTCAATTTTTAAATAGCAGTGTAGTTAGTGAAAATCTATTTTTGCTCCGTACACAGGTTTGACTTACAAAGGGTATTTCTTTTCCTGCTTCAGGAGCCACCGCGGTTGGTGTTTACTGTGTGACCTGCCTGCACAATGGTTTTTTTTTTTTTTTTCTTATTAAATCATCATCGGGTCAGGTCAAAATTTAGGGGCCACCTGAAACCAAATATCATCCCACATTTGAGATTAGAGAATGCGACTCATAGGTTTGTTTTTGTCTTACTTGATATTCCCTCCGAGCACAGCAGAACATCAGAGAGCCCTCTGTGGGTGCTCGACTTGACAGGGAGCTTACCAGTGCAGCCCAAATTTTAAAAAAATTCCCAGCCTCCGCAAAACAAGGCTCTTTTTCATCTTTTCTTGACATTTTGCTCCTGAAATTAGCTTTTTGATGAGAAAATTGCCGTGAGTGGTTCCAGAGCTAGTTAAAGGTGAGGCAAATGCCTAGGATTGAAATTGAGTTGATTCTTCTTTGCAGTGCTGATTGTGCCCAGTAATTGGACGTTGGAATTAGAACTGCTGTGACCTTTCACAATAAGAAGGAAAAAGTGCTATTCAATTTGCTGGAATTTTCTCTATATTTAAAGCACTTTTTTTGAATGAAATAATTTACTCTTCTTTTTAAATGAGCAATAAATAGCAAGAGGGCTGTTTTTCATGTTGTCCTGTACATTTACTCAATAATTCTAGTTCTTTTAAATCAATAAAAACCAATCTGTGTCTTGCTTTCCTCTCAACTTTCCCTCTGCTCTCAAGTTCCCACCACCTCCCCTTCCCGAGTCCACTATACACAGAAGTTACCAGAACCTGGGGGCGGGGGGGGGCATGGCTGACCCTCCACCTGTTGCTGCTTTCCAGCCACCCCAAGGAGCCCCCAGTTCTTAGTTCCTCGGCCTGGTGTCATTTCTTCAGTTAGGGGTGTATTAGGGGTGTATTAGGGCTGCTGTTTTAAAGTGGAGTGAGATTCCTGGCTCTAGTTCTGTACCAAAAGCAAAACCAAGACTTGGTTTCTGCCCCCAGAGCACTCTACGCTGTCATAATTTATCCTCATCCTTTGCGTTTACTTAACAGACACAGATTAGCTGCCACTCTGGGTTGAGCTATATTCAGGATTCAAGTAAAATACAATATTGCTCAGAACAGGGGGAAGCATCCTGGGCCTCAGGGAGTCCCATGGCCGATGGCAGAGATGAAAAAAAATAAGCAAAAGAGAAACAGGGCAAAGTGGAAACGTATGAGAAGGCGCTGAGAGAGACGAAGAAAAAGAGAGGTGGCCTGGAACCGGAGCAAGCTTGGAGGAGGAGGAGCAGGGCTTCCCTGTGAACGGGACAAGAGTCAGGAACCCACTAGACGAACAGGTCACTCAAACAGAGATTAAGGGGGGCTGAGGGCAAGCAAGACCGGGAGTCAGGAGGTAGGGCTAAAAGCATGCCCGGAAGCCATAGGATAGGGAGAGCCATGGGAACAAGCTACAGTGACAAGGAGCAGTGGGGTGTGACAGGAAGGAAGCTGAAAACTGAGCCAAAGGCACCTCAGTATTTTAAGACCAGGAGTGTGAAAAAAACCAGGAGCGTTTCCAAAGATGGTGCCATCGACTGCAACCAGTGAGGCGGAAACTCAAACCAGAGAGGAAAGCAGGATGGCCAGAGGCTGGTCACCTGGAAGACCAGACGAGAGCAGTACTCAGTGGAAATAGCCAAGGCTCTGTCCTGCAGATGCAGCCACATCCCAGCCTGCGTCACCAGGCATGATGGTGGTTCACAGAGTGGGCTTTGGAGTCCAACAGCCCGAGGCCCATGTCCCAGTAGCTGTCCCTTCTGAGAGGCAGGACTTTGGACCAGTCCTCAACTCAGTGTGTCTCAATTCTCTCCCTTATAAAATAGGATGTTGCTAAGACCTCACTTCTATTCACTCCTGTCTGCCAAATATAGCTCTTGTATCTTTTCTTATTAACTTATTTAGTGCTCACTGAAGTAAGAATCGTGATCCTAACCTCCAACACAGGAGAATCTGATCCCAAAGATATTAGTGAGGAAAGCAAACACCCTGTGGCCCTGGGCAGGCAACCTCCTGCTGCTCCCTTCCATGTTGCTGGACCTCAGGACCCACTTCTAACAAGGAAAGCTGGCAAGGTGGTGGCAGGATGTCAGCTCTAAGCTTAGGCTACACAAGACGCCAGCTTCTGCTCTTCTAGCCCTTTCTTGTTTCTCTGGCTCCCTGTTTCACTCACTCTGAGAGAAGCCAGCAAAGGATTGATGTCGCTGGCCACTGACCTGAGCTGCCATGAGCCACATAGCTGGGCAGTGGTCCCCTTGGCGGAGCCCTCCAGTGAGGCCACAGGCCCAGCTGACTCTCTGCAGTCTTGTGAGATACTCTGAGCCCCAAGACCCAGCAAAACTGTGCCTGCGTTCCTTGCCCATAGAAACCAGCAGAATACACGTCTGCTGCTCAGCCTGCTAAGTGTTTGGGGGTGTCACACAGAGATACAGGTGGGAAGTGGCAGGCTGACTTCAAACCCAGTGCAGTGATTCCAGAGCCTGCTGGGAAAGAGACGAGACAGGGTGGAAGACAGGGTCACCGGGATCTGTATATGAGGGTGGAGTTCCGTCACTCTCCATGAGCCCCTCTGGCAACTTTTCAAAGTCCCAAATCCAAGACAAGGTAGAACTTTAGCGTAAAGGGACTCCAAATTACACCTGTCCTTTAGATTCTGACCTCCAGGGTATTCATAATAAGGAATAACCTCTAGCCACTCACAAATGTACACTGATAAACAGACACTGCACCTAGATCTTTCCTGTCTAAGTGGGAAAAATTATCTAATTCATTTCATCAGCTCCTATGTCTGTAATACAGGTCTCTTTAGAAAACAAAAATATATATATATATATGTATATGTAGATAGACGAATATACACACACATACATTCTTGTTTTTTTAAATACTTCTTAAGTTCTTTTAAAAAACTGGATTCATCATTTTTTTAAAACATCAAAGCTGCCTCACAGTACATGGCTGGGGCTGTAGCTCAGTGGCAGAGTGCTTGCCTCCCAATGTGAGGCACTGAGTTCGATCCTTAGCACCACGTAAAAATAAATAAATGAATAATGATGTTCTGTCCATCTACAACTAAAAGAATACTTTAAAAAGTAAATAAATCACAGTACAGACTTCCTCAATACATGAAATTGGACTTAAAAATAGTTTAGACAGAGAGTCCATAAAAATAGTTTAGACATGTTAATCAGTGGCATATGATAAGTTGGCTTGGCATGGAGAGTGGCTGAGCACCACAAACTGAGCACAATGCCAACCCACAGTGCTGGCATCACCTCCCTTCTGTTCTCCCCACAGCTGACCATTGGTTCACTGCCCGAGTCCTCACAGTATTTGAGGTTTGTAAAGATGAGGCCCTGTGGCTTTAAACTGGTTGCCCTAGCTCTAGTTATTTCTACAACTAATCACCCATTTAGTGTCCTCTAGAAGCAGATGGAATATAGTCTGGACAAAACTCTATTTTAAATGAACTCTGAATGACCTGATCTACGTTATTCAAGCAAGGCAAGAACTTGAGGGACAGATAGAAAAGTGTCTATAGCAACAGCAAAATTGACCAAAAAGTAAGGTGTTGTTGAGAAGCTTTCCGAAACTGGGTTCATTAGCATTCCAAGTATCTGGAGTTAGAGCGGAGCTCAGAACTAGAGAGACGCCACTCCTGGGAAATGTATTAATTCTGAGTTTTAATTCTCTGATTTGAAACATGGTTTTTTTGTTGTTTTTTTTTTTAGAAATTTAAAGCCTTAGGTAGCTTAAATTTTCTCTGAGGAATCTATGCCTCTTACATATGAAATTTTCATTCAAACAATTTAATTTCCAAATAATTTCACAGGGAATTTAAGTTGGATATGAGCTTATAAGGTGTTGCACGAGATATACATTTTAGTGATTAATGAGAAAGTCTCGAGAATTTATATCCTAAGTTCAAATAAAGATACAAGGAACACTATGTTGTGAAATCACAGTAACAGCAATTTCAACTACTTTAGTCTTGGGATGTGGAGATCCTTTCATGAGGCCCCGGGTTTGATCCCCAGCACCAAAACAAACAAACCAAAACCACTTCAGTCTTAAGAAAAGTGTACTTTAGAATTCAATATTCAAGTGTTTAAAGCAAGTAGTAGAGCACTTGTCTAGTGTACCCCAGGCCCTGGGAATAAGTCAAAGTGCAATGATTTGGCACCGACTCTTAGCAATGACTTGGTGTTCAACAGTATTAGAATACTTCAGCGCTTAGGCTTGGTCTATTTTGAGCCACAGACTTAATCTGCAAGCTTAAATCCTGAAGAATGTATTTTTGATGACCTAAAAAGATATAGTAAGAGTGAAGGGCAATTAAAGGGACAATCTGGAAAGTACAGTATTGTTTAGACCAAATGTAGCCTGTCCTTGTAACAATTTAGATTTCTGAAATGCACAGGACTGCCACAAGGGGGTGTTGCTGGTAAGCCAACAGCAGCCTAGGCTGGGCCTCTGAAAACACAAATGATCCTCAGGCTTCTAGCCTGCTGGAATGTCAAGGTGAGCTGCAATCCACAACAGGAGAGGAGACGTTTAAAATAATACTATGTTCAGACCATTTATCCATAAATACAGCTTCCAACATCAAAACAAGTTCTCAAAAGGCCAACAAGGGAATACCAGGACTCCTTCCTCTCCTCTGGTCTCCCAATCACAGATCTATTCCTTTCAAAAAGCAGTCTTTCTTTCTTTCAAGAAAGCATTAAACCTGGGATACTTCTACTGCTCATTCGCTTTGGGGAGAAATCTATTTAAAAGCCACTCAAGAGCTGGGTACCAGGGGAAGTCTTCTTACAGACCCACACATCTCCAGCAGCCCCCAGTTAAAATGCTGCCTCCTCTTATCACATTCTCAAGGGCAGGGCAGAAAAACAAAGGCAGACAAACAAAAGCCTTTCCTCCCGCATGTTTAAAATGCAAATCAAGTTTTGAAATTCTGAGTCAGGCTTTGTTGTGCTCGGAATTAAGTCCACTATTTTTAACTTTCCTCAGTCACCAAAGAATCATTCAAACTGAGGACTAAAAGTTATAAGCAATTTATTATTTAGTTTAAAAGCTTTCTCGTGAGTGACAATCTTAAAAAAAAAAAGCTTCTCTCATAGAACTGAGCTTTTGTTTTTTCAATAAAAGCATTTATCCAATTGATAAGACCTGTACTACCTTGAGACTCAATTATTTTTCAGTCATTACCTTCAAAAGGAATTACAGAAGTTGTTTTCTTCAGCCTAACCTACTTTGTCCAAATCAACTGCAGTATAGCTATTTTGGGTGCTCATTTTCCCTCTGCAGTTCTGAACTTTAATAGCCAATTAATTAGATAAGAATAAAATAAAATGGGTGGCAGTGTCTAGCATGTAGTAGAAGCTAAACACTGATTAGTTCCTTCCCAGTCCTCTCAGTGTGCTTCCTTTCTGGGTGGGAATACCATTCCTTTGTTTACACACCATATTAGCTTTTCCCAGAGACGATGCCAGCTAACTTGTCTGCAGGCTGAGATGCAGAATCTGGAAGGTTCTCCCATTCCAGGATGCCTCACCACAGTGAAGCCCAGCATTCTCTCTTTCTGTGTGCTTCGCTGAGTGAGGCACTGTGGGGCTGCGGATGAAGTGCAAGCTTGTCCTTAACTACGATGGTTGAAACAAAACCAGGCCAGTGCCCCGCTGAGCTTATACCGAGAGCGTGTGGGGAAAGCACAAGTCGCCCGGCACCGTGATTGGCACAAGGCAGAGTGCCACGGGAAGGGTGCACACTTCATGGTTGGCCCTGCTATGACAGATTGAACAGCATCCCCCGAAAGAGATATGCCCAAGTCCCTACCCCACCCCCAGTACCCATGAATGTGGCCCTACTTGAAGTGGGGTCTTAGCAGACGTGAAGAATCTTAGAATGAGATCATCCCTGACTCGGAGGGAGTCCCAAAAGCAAGGGTTGGCGTCCTCATGGGAGAAAGGAGCTCCACAGGGGAAGGCCATCCCAGGACCGAGGCAGACTAGAGTGACAGCGCCACCCACCGGAAGGAACGCCAAGGACTGTCAGCAACCCCCAGAAGCTGGGCAGCAGGCAGAGATCAGATGGTCTCTCTGAACCCCCAGGTGGAACTGTTAGGTAGGTCAGGTAGCCATGACCAGGTGGGTAGAGGGCAAGGACGATGGAGGACAGACGTCGGGCCTGTGTACCAAGAATCCAGGAGCCAAAAACTGGAACTGCAGGGAACCTACCTGAACAGGCAGGCACTGGGGAATGAGATCCTGAATGCTCGGCCCTCCCCAGACTGCAGCGAACCAGACTCCCCTGAGGGAATTATTGCTTAAAATCCCAGGGACCCTAACTAAAAGAGGTAAGTATCAGAAAAGTGGGGTCTGGTCCATCAAGACCCCCAGCTGCAGCTAATTATGACCCCCCAGGGTGTGTGGAGGTTTCCAGGTCAGGACCACCATCATCTCCTGCAGCCGCCTGTCAACCAGAGTATCCAGGCCTCCCAAGGGGAGTCACTGGGGGCCAGCCAAAGGGTCCTAAACCAATGTAGGGGAGACAGGGAAATCGAGGCCCCAACAAAGGACTCCAGCCCTGCGAGCAGCACTCCGTCCTCTCTGGGAGGCGGTCCCTGCCTGTGTCCAACCCTCTCCCTTCACTCTCTCTACTAAAGTTTTGCTTTCTACTCTGTTTCACTCGAATTCTTTCCTGTGGAGCCACAGGAACCTGCACCAAGGACTGGGGCAGCTGCGCCGGGTCACCCGGACAGGCCCCCAGCTCCATAACAGAACCAGCCCTGTCCACACTTGATCTTGGACTTTGGCATCCAGCACCAGAGATAAGGAATCTGTTGTAGGAGGCCACATGGGCTCTGGTGACTTGCCACCACGCCCAAGGAAAGGCAGGCAGCCCAGTGTGCAGTTCTTCCCCAGCACCGTGGCCCAGAGCTCCACCCTCAGACACCGTCCTCCTGACCCGAGTTTGTAAGGCTCACCTCACAGAGAAACTCGGAAACAACTCAGTCTGTGGTCATCCCCTCTCTGCTTCTCACCGCCTGTGTGGCCCTGGGCATGACCTGACACTTTGGGTCTCCTTTTCCTCATCCATAAAATGGGGATGAGACAGTCACCACCTCCGGGGCTGCTGTGAGAAGGACAGTGTCACCCAGGAAGCGCTGGTCAGCAGGTAAAGCCTGCACAAGGACATAAGACTGCCATAGGATTGAGGGGCGACCAGCAAGGTTTGGGAGAATCAGGAAACTTACCAGGAGCTGACTGTGAAGTGGACTCCGAAGCAGTGGTCGCAGTTGGACGGGTCACAGGGAAGGAAAGCGGCTGGGAGGAGGCTGTCTTGGGAATGGAAGAGCCGAGTTGCAGAAGTCCCCGTAACCTGCAGGGCTGAACTGGGAAGAAGGTGGACAGCTGGGCTGAAGGTACCATCTCTAGCAACCCCAGGGGAGTCCAGCAGGGCACCAGGTGAAACGCAGACATGCAAAGCCAGAGCGAGGAGTAACTCAGTGGCAGAGGGTGCTTCCCCAGGACCGGGCCAGCAGGAGGGCACAGCCACACTCAAACCTCCCAGGCCCAAGGCCTGATCCATGCTGCTGTGACAGACGACAGAGAGAAATTTCCAGAACACAAATGAGCAAGACATTAACTTGAAAATTCAGCCATTTTATTCTTAAGATTTCAACACGCATAAAATCACTCTGTGAATAGTCATAAATACTTTCCAATTCTTAGTCTCAACTTCTGCTTTATGGGTGGACAAGGGTGGCCTTTCTGGGCTGAGGAAGGCCCAGGCCACCTCCACCTTCAGGGAGCTCGGTGAAGGCCAAAGGCGGAGCACAGCACAGGTGGAGTGTTTTGAAAAGTAAATTGACAAGCAGGGAAAATAATGAGCTGCTGCTAAATAAGGAACCACTGGCTTCAAGGTCCTGTGAGGTCCTGAAGGGGTGGCCCGTATAGAAAAGGGAGAGCCCCAGAGAAAAACACCACATGGCAGAGAAACCACCTCACCTGGGAGGGCGGGCCCCCAGCCCAGCCCCTGCACCTGGAGGCTTCACCAGACTGGGCTCCGGCCCCCACAGCACAGAAGAGCAAGGGGACCCTTCCCAGGTGCTGCCCCCTGAGCTGGGTTCTCACTGGGTGCACCCGCACAGCTGGAGCACATTTTGTGGACTGGAAAATGAAGATCATGATGATAGAGAAATTATTAGAAGGAAAACTCTTGAAAAGGGGGAAAAAAAGAAACAAGGAAAAATTTGATGGACTCTCCTGGCCACAGGAGGTCAGTGTTGCTTCAAAGCAAAAGTACCCAAACCCCCTTTGGGAGTATAATGTTCTTTTTAAAAATGCTTGTATTTCCCTCTACAACAAAGGTTTCCCTTCTGATATATCTGATTTTTAGACTCTACTGAGTGACAGATGGTTATAGCATGTGAAAAAAATATCCACTTGGTTAAAAAAAAATTCACTTGTTGAAAGTATAAATTTCATGCAAAAATGAACTTGGCTCTTCTCATTCAAAAGCATTACCTGTAGTTATGGTAAGGAAAATTATATACCTATAAATTTTTAT
This sequence comes from Xerus rutilus, assembly GCA_028644305.1. Lineage (NCBI taxonomy): Eukaryota > Metazoa > Chordata > Mammalia > Rodentia > Sciuridae > Xerus > Xerus rutilus. Next base: position 6,500,280 of record CM053412.1, read on the forward strand.
ATATAAAATTGTATTTGATAAATTTATGTAGTAACATTTATTAAAATACAATTGTATATAAAATTATATATGTGAGTGCTTATATGTAGATGAAAGAGGATGCGTGTGTTCACTTCATTTCAGAACTCAGTGCCAAGGAAAACTAAAAGCTTTCTTCAGTTACTCTGTAACTAAAGTCAGACATACATGACTGACTTTTTGTAAAAATGTAAAAATAAGAAATAAATGCTGCAGTGTAGACAGTGAGAGTAGGGATCAGTGTTGGTGGATTGTTGGTTATGTCTTCAGTCTACAATTAGGAGCACTGAGGAGCAGGGGATGGCAGAGAGAGGCAGAGTTGGGGTCATGTGAACACAGGGTGGGGGGTTCTAATCACCTGCTGAGAAGTGAAACTGGGATGATTGGGCCAGTTTGGGGATATGTCAGAATCATCGTGTAGTCCAAGTTCCAGTCTTATTTGAAACATCCTGATGTTTACGCATTCATTGCTCTGGAAAGAGTAATGGGGAGAGACAAACGGGGCCAGACCTCTTGCAGCTGTGTTAAGTGAGTAACAAAATTTCTAAATATGCGATTGCTCACTGTGATAAAGTCTGAAAGAGAAGGTCGGAGTGACCAAAGGAGGCGTCTCCAAAGTCACAGCATTTAATCTGAGGCCTCAGGACCTTTCTGGGCAAGAGCT
>CM053412.1:6501461-6648754 GCA_028644305.1 Xerus rutilus
ATTATTACAAATCATCATTGTAATAGAACCACAATGAATTTAGCATATTGTATAACATTGTGGTCTGTTCTCTATGTGTGTGTGTGTGTATAACATTTTGCTAATTCAACTTTCAGTGTACAACTTACACACTGGACATTTTTCACTTATCAATGATATATTAGTTTCCCATGGCTATGGTAATTAATTACCACAAATTTGGTGGCTAAAAACAATGAAATTTTGTTGTTTGAACATTCTGGAGGCTGGAACTGTGAAATACTCTCACAGGGCTAAACACGGGGTATTGGCAAGGCTGTGCTCCTTTTTGGAGGTTCCAGGTGAAAAATCAACTTTCCAGTTTTTCCAGCTTCTGGAGGCTGCCCACATCCCTTGGCTTACAGCCCCTTCCTCTTCCAAAGCCAGGAACAGCAAGTTCTTCCCACGTGGTGTGACTTCAACACAGACTCTCCCGCCCCCTCTTTCACTTATGAAGACATCATGGTTACATCAGGCCCACCTAGATAATCCAGGATGGTCTATCCCTCTCACAACCAACCCATTAGCAACCTCAACTCCATTTACAACCTAATCCCCCTCACTCATGTGACAGAACATAGCCACAGGCTCCAGGAAGAGACCCAGGCAGATTTGAAGTGTCATTATTCTACCTACCACCAACATATTCTGAGTATCTTTCTCGTCCTTAAATATTCTTCTATCTGAACCACTCTAATAGCTATAGTGCATGCTCCTGTGTAGATATATTATAATTCATTGTTATTTTTCTGCCATGAAGGTGTTTAAGTTGCTTCCATTTGTAATTCCTGAGCAATAAAAATAATGAGTTAGGGGCTGGGATTGTGGCTCAGCAGTAGAGTGCTTGCCTCGCATGCGTGAGGCACCGGGTTCGATCCTCAGCACCACATAAAAATAAAAAATAAAATAAAGATATTGTGTCCATCTACAACTAAATATTTTTTAAAAAATGAGTTATATTTTTTTTAATTCCAGTATTTATAGTTGTATATTAAACTCTGAGAGGACAACGAATGACAGATCATATCAGTTTTTACTTTTGCCTCATGGCTATGAGTTGCCATGTCTTGATGGCCTCATAGATGTAGACCTTTATCTTTTGTTTCTAATCACTGGAAAACCTGAAAGTGGAAACTATCATTTCTGTTTGCCTTTCTGTGTGTTTTTTTTTCATGTTAAACTTTGTTCATGGCTCATGTTGACCACCCATGGTTCTTTATCATCCCAGTGCATAATCCATGATTAGTGGGCCTCTGTGAAATGTGTGTGGTGCAGAGAGGAGGTGTCCCCAAAAGCTCACATATGAGACAATGCAAGACTGTTCAGAGCTGAAATGATTAGATTATGAGAGCTGTAACCTCATCAGTGCATTCATCCCTTAATATGCATTAAGTGGGCGGTAACTGTAGGCAGATAAGGTGTGACTGGAGGAAGTAGGTCACTGGAATTGTGTCCTTCGGGTATATACTTTGTCCCTGGTGAGCAGAGAGCTACCCTCCACCCCCACCATTTCTGGTGGCCATGTTCTGAGCTGCTGTCCTCTACCACACCCTTCCGCCATGATATTCTGTCTCATCTTGGGCTCAGAGCCATGGAGTTGGCCGACCATGGATTGAACCTCTGAAACTATGACCCAAAATAAACTTTTTGCCCTCTCAGTTGTTCTTGTCAAGCTCTTTGATGACTAAAACACAACATGATATCAGCAATCTGAGCAAAGGACAGACCTTGGCTATTACAGAAACCCCTTGGCTTGAATCTCCTTTTTTGTTGTCCTCACAATATTATTAAGTCTCCTACTGGTCCTGCACTGCAGCATCCTGGGAAAACTCCACCTGTGCCCACCAAGTGTGACACAATTTCTGCATCCCACTGTCACAAAGACAGTCAAGACCATTTGGAACCAGATGGCCAAAACTTCTGTAGTGGTCCCTGGCCCCAGTCTCCTTTATCTCAAGTGCCCGGCTCTTTTAAGCATTCTCTTCTTTTTTCTCCATGTGCACTTTGAACCTTAAATCTTCTCCGAGGGTACTGCTGGGTAACCCTGCTGGACAGAATGAACAGTTATGAATGTAATTCTAAACTTACAGAGAATTCCTGCTGCCTACTGTCTGCCAGAACTCTGCCCAGAATATCACAACCACCCCTTATTTCAAGAGCTGCTCTTGTATCTACTCAAGTCATTCTTATTGAACACCTTTGTTGATTGTTCTTACAGGCCTTCCAGAGAAAATCTCTGAAGCAGAAACACTCCTGCCTGCTGTACTCTCTGAGCTGACCTGTGTGAATACGCCTCGGGCAGGCAGAGCCAGCGCCGAGACTCTTGAGGAAGCTCGTCTGCCAGCACAGACACGGTTACTGTGCCCGTGCAATTCTTGTACGCTTTATGCTTTTTCTGTCTCTTCTGCACACTTACTCATCTAAAAACAGAGAAGGTGGGAGGGGACAGAATCCAAAAATCAAAACCAAAAAACACAACAGGGAGCCTTCTCATTTAGAATGCTTCTCAGTGTTGGCACAAATGAAAGAATATTGTTAAAGTTTCAGAAAAATGTCAATAATGACTGGCTCAATTTGAATAGGAATCAAGTGTTTATATCCCAACTAGTGGCCCAGCGTTTCATCATAATTCAGGCTGCCATGAGGCATGGGGATAGCCTGCATCCCCAACCTGTAATGCCAGAGAGACTCGTTTCCCTGAGGGGACACTGGAGCTGTCCCACATCCTGTTTCTCGGCATTTAGAGGCTGTTTCAGCACCACCCAATTTCACCATTCTAATAATCTCATAAGTAGATTTCAAAGGCTGAAATAAGCTCATCATGCTTCAATGTTGCTTGTAGCTGACCCCCATCCATGTCACTTCCCTGAAAGAACACATCTGATAGTCTAGGCAGGAATTCTCGCCAGTGAGCCTGGGGCCTCAGTGCTGCAGAGCCCCGCGCCTGAGCGCAGATGCTGGAGTCAGCCTAGGAGTCCCCGCCCAGCCACCACCACTGTGTGGCTGTCCCCTACACATCTGTTTCCTTACCTCAAAATCAAGAAACAGTAATGACTTCCTTATAGGCAGTTGTAAGAATTAAGTAAGTCAATACATGTGAGGTGCTCAGAGAGGCAGGCAGTATATATTAACTTAACCTGCATGGACACGCACAAGCATACTAGATAAAGCCTGCTGAACATTTGATCTGTCAGTGCAAAAACAAAAAAAGCCAGCAATGAAAATAAGCCATTTCTCTTATCACTGAGGAACTAGTAAGGCAATTCCACTCAGACTTGGAGACACCACAGACATACCTATGTGGCATCCTCAAGTCAAAGGTCCTAAAGAGGGTAAATGTTGCCTCTGCCTACCTACCTCTGCCCACAGAGTCCTACATGAAATTATCTGCATCAGAATTTGGGGAATAGTCAAAATCTTTGAGCTCAGGCCTGTTTATATGAGTGTTGATTTCAAGAAAATCCTAAGATGAAAAATAAATTTTAAAAAATTGCTGAGATGATATAACACATCAATTGTTGAAATTAGAATTACACAGAACAATTTTTAAAATTTTTTATTTGTTCTTTTTATTTATACATGACAGTAGAATGTATTTTGACATATTATACATACATAGAGTGTAACTTCCCATTCTTATGGTTGTACATGATGTGGAGTTACACTGGTCGTGTATTCGTATATGAACATAGGAAAGTTATTCATTTCACTGTCTTTCCTATTCCCATCTCCCCTCCCTTCATTCCTCTTTGCCTAATCCAATTAACTTCTATTCTACCCTCCCCAACCCCTTATTGTGTGTTAGCATCTGCACATCAGAGAGAATATTCAGCCTTTGTTTTTTGGCTTATTTCGCTTAGCATGATAGTCTCCAGTTCCATCCATTTACTGGAAAATGACATAATTTCACTCTTCTTTATGGCTGAGTAATATTCCATAGTGTATATGTACCACATTTTCTTTATCTATTTATCTGTGGAAGGGCACCTAGGTTATTTCCATAGATTAGCTATTGTGAATTGAGGTGCTAATGAACATTGATGTGGCCATATCACTATAGTATGCTGATTTGAAGTCCTCAGGAGTGGAATAAACTGGTCAAATGGTGGTTCCATCCTGAGTTTTCTTAGGAATCTCCATAGCACTTTCCAGAGTGGCTGCACCAATCTGCAGTCTCACCAGCAATGCATGAGTGTATCTTTTTCCCTACATCCTCACTAACATTTATTGTTATGCGTATCCTTGACAATTGCCATTCTGACTGAAATCAAATCTCAGTTTAGTTTGAATTTGCATTTCTCTAATTGCTAGAGATGCTGAGCTCTTTTCATATATGTGTTGACTGATTGTATTTCTTCTTCTGTGAAGTGTCTGTTCAGTTCCTTTACCATTTATTGATTGGGTTCTTTGTTTTTATGGTGTTAAGTTTTTTGGTTGTTTGTATATCCTGGAGATAGTGCTCTATCTGAGGTACAGGTTGCCAAGATTCTCTCCCATTCTGTAGCTCATGCAGAGCAACTTTAAAATCAACCCCATGAGGATTCCCCATGGTACCACCATAACTCCTCTGCTCAATACCGAGTCCAGGTTCCTAGTCCTCCTTGCTTGACTGAGGTCATCACTGACTTCACTAACAGCCTCAAAGTGAAAATCAAGATGACAGGTTTCCATTACCTTAATATATGGATCATTCGCTTGTGATGCTATCAAAATTCATAAAATCACCACTCACCAAAAGAGAAGTGACTTCCTCTTACAACATGGATGCCGTTTCTAGGTACTTGGTCCACATCTCAGTCCTCTCGTAAGTTCAAAACGCTCTTACTGTTGCACACTTCACCTGCAACAACCATTTCTGAATTCTTGCTCCTGGTACGTTTGGGTCCTAAGAAACTTCTTCAACCTGCTTCCTTAGGGAGAACCGAGGGGCACATTAGTAGGTCTGCTAATTCACACGTTCACCCACATTCCCAAGCATCTGCTCTCCTAAAGGAAGGGGCGATGCACACAGGAGCATGCTCAGTTTTCACACCTGAGTGCTACAGAGTCTCCCAGGTGAGGCAGAATGCTGGGGGAAGGAATCAGCTCAAGAAGAGGGACCTGCCATGCTGACTCCGTGTGCCCAATCCACACGCTGGAGATGGGAGTTCTCCATCAAGTCTTTGTAGCATGAGAGATGATTCTTCCTGGGAGTAGGACAGTGACATATAATCTCTACCAGAGGGCCATGGACAGTCTGTGGAGGTAGATGTGCAAAGAAAAAATACTCCTCGCGACTCATGGCTCCCCTCTGCCTGCACTGGAGGATCTCGGAGCATCTCAGCCAAGAGGCCCCTGTGGTAATGCGGCAAGCCTTTGCCTCCTGACCACACAGCAGCAACTGGTACTCTCCTCCCCAGAAGAAATTTTGCTGTACTTTCTTCAAAATGGAAATCAGGAGAACATCATTGCTTGCAAATGAAATTTGTCTTTCTACCATTGCCAGAAAAAAAATCCCAGGAAAAAAGAACTTGGGAAGAAAATCAGAGTTTTCCCCATCACCATCTATCATGGGTGCTAGTACCCACGCCGATTGCATGAATTCAGTGCTCAGTAATGGCTCAGTACTCAGAGCCAGGCAGGAGAAGTTCTAGACACCTGGAATGCTTCATCTAATTCCGGGGCCAACGCTGGAGAAAACGCACTTTCTCTGCATTTTAGTATCTACTTCCTCCCCAAGATAACAACAAAACCCACTTCAAAAGGAGCTGCCTAGAAGAGCTGGCTTACTGCCAGTAAAGGTCTTTGAACATGTGTGGTGTCAGGAGCAGCGTGACAACGGCAAGTTTAGTTTTGTGAAAGGCCATCCACCCAGCTTGGAGGCACCGTAGCCATGGATTCACAAAAGCTAGGTCAGCAGACCTGGAAGGGATGTGAATCTCTAGCGCCTCAAAAAGGTGATGGGAAACAGGTCTGAGAAAATGGCACCTATTGTATCAGAATGAAATCGGGGAATAATCATTTTCTCATTTAATCTGTGGTGTCACCATTTCCGATGCATTCTACAGAAGACCTGTCACTCTCAGGCATGTCCAGGGCCAAAGGGGATTAATCGGAGGTAACTGCCACCCCAACAAATACATCGCTCAGTGTACCACCTGCGCTCATGCAAGGGCTTTTGCTGACTAATGCCATGAATCCTCTAATCAGACATAGGATTCAGGACTGGAATTATCTCCCTTTTCAGATGCAGTGACAGCAGCCCAGGGTCAGTGTGAACCAGTGATACTTACACCTGGCACCTGGAGGGAGAGAAGCAAGCAGAGACAGAAGGTATCTGAAGACATGAAGGCCAAGCCTGGCTGCCAACCTGACTGCACTGAGAGACACCGAGGAGACTGTTAAGCCACTTCTGACCCCGCATGGGTCATGCTCTTCCAGAAACGGTTGGTCTGAAGGTGGGTAGCACCATTCATTAGGCTGGGCCTGGAGGGAGTAAAAGCAGAAGCACCTGCACACTAGACACTTCAGCAGGTTCCTTCCTTCCTTCCTTCCTTCCTTCCTTCCTTCCTTCCTTCCTTCCTTCCTTCCTTCCTTCCTTCCTTTCTTTCATAGCCACCATTGGGTATGGATATTAGGCTCCACATTCTTCAGCCTTTGAACACAGACTTGTACCAGGGACTCATCAGGGACTTCCAGGCCTTCGTCTCAGACTACTGCTATGCCATTGATCCCTCTGTCCTGAGGCTTCCAGCTTCTAGGACTGAGCAGCTCCTGGTCTCCCAGCTCTGCAGCCTGCAGATGGCCATTATGGAGCTATGTGGCGTCTGGTCCTGTGAGCCATGCTGGTAAATCTTATATGTACACATATAACAAGAAGACCTGGGTTATGCTGGGATGGGGCTGGTTAGGCAAGTCTGAAATCCACTGGGGAGCCTGGGATTCTCTGGAGGGGGCTGGAGCTGCCATCCATAGGCAGAACTTCTTTAAAAAATTCTCAGTTTACATGCAGTACCTAAAATATATATAAAATACATAATATGGTACATATATACATGTATATGTGTGTGTTCTGATTTTATTCCTCTAAAAACCCTGATTTAAAAAATGACAGAAAAGAAAATACCAGTAAACTGTGTCACCTCAATATTAATTGAGAAGAACTCATTCAAATGATTAGAGCATTTCATTTATTCAATACAATATTTTTCAATAAATTACTTTTCATATACAAATATAAAGATAAAAGAGACTAGTAATATGATAAATGATAAAGGTTCTTGTGACGTGTGAATTTGGCCAGGCTACACTTCCCGGTATTCAAACGCTCACAGTGGTGTTACTGTGAAGGTACTCCATAGGTGACTGAAGTCTGTGACAAGTGAGATTCTCCTAGATAATCAGGTGAGCCTGATTCTGTCCAATGAAAGACCTTCAGAGCAGAACTGAGATGTCTTTGAAGAAGTTCTGCCCGGGGACGGCAGCTCCAGTCCACTGCAGAGACTCCCAGGCTCCCCTGGGGATTTCAGACTCGCCTAACCAGCCCCATCCCAGCATAAGCCAGGTCCTGGAACCAGTCTCCTGATGGCTCCTGCTGGTTCTGCTTCTCTGACTGATATGGTTCCCAAGATGTTAACTGTATTTAATGTGAGAGAATGAACTGATGGTACCGTACATGTATAAAAGCAACACTACCATTCAAACATTTGAATGGTTTTAAACTTCTCCTTGTATTCTTGTTTACCTATGAACTTACGTTCTCTCAGAGCAAGGACTCAGAAAATCATCTGGCTATGCCAAAGTAAACTCCAAATTTAAATTTCATTTGTATTATTCTGAACAAATTCTTAACAGTGGAGTCTTAATAAAATATGGAGAGAAACAGAGACAGAGAGAGATGCTCCCTTTCTCTGATTTAAAGTGTATATTCAAACATGCATACAAGTTAGACAGTACCTCCCTAAGCCTAGTGGATAGGTCCTTCCATTCAAGGTATTAATTGAGTGCTGGTGACATCCTGAACATCTTTCAGCTCTGTGACTTTGTACCTCTCTCAACTTCTCTGCATCTCAGGTTATTCCCTGTAAACTCAGGATACATATGGCACCTGCCTGATGGGACTCCTGTGGTAATCGTGTAAGCAGATTTCTCTAAGATGCTCATAACATGATCCTGCACACAGTAAGCTTCCTCTATTGAGTGGGCCAGGGACGTTGACATGGACTTCACAGAGCAAGCAGAGCTAGAAAGACTAGATCAGGCAAGGAGCAGGAGACACAATCCTAAAGAATGCGGAAACCTCTTTGAGCTAAGGTTGCCAACAGAGGAACCGAAAGCTTGTTACACTGACCTTAGTTAGACCAGCCTGCCTGCTATGGATGGTCCTTCTTGGAATCCCTGGAAAAGATGAGGACCAGGATATAAGCCAAGCGATCTGGCTCCTACCTCTAAAATAGGCTTGAGACACCTTACAAATTGCATGTTGTTTTTCAAAAGGATTTTGTGCTTAAACAATCTTGGAAAACAGTAAAATAAACACCAGGTTGCTTTAAAGCAGGATCCTCCAACAACCTTAACCAGCTAATAGTGCCGCCTCAGGGCATCCCAGGCAGCCCTTCCCTAAGCAGAGGTCAGAATCCCCATGCCGGGACGCCCCGGCAGTGTGCAGAGGTGCTCACTTCTGCAGGTGCTACTCGTGTTGACTGTTTTCTGTACTCCTGATGATCTGGCCTGTAGGGTCCAGCTGATGGAGAAGAGACTGTCCCTCTCAGGACAAGCCCACATTTAGAGCAAACAAATGACTCACACCTGAATTTTTGATGTAAAAACTGACCTCTCCAGAGCCCACATGGCCGACTGCATCCTCTACCCTAACCATCCTAGCCAGTACCAGGCAAGAGAGAGCCACTGTTCCCAGGACCACTGAAAATACCCAAATTACTTGGCTTTCTTTCCTAAGGGAAACTCAACAAAGGCTCCTGTCTTGGGCTTTCTGCTTTGCTGTTGCTGCTGAAGGGCCCTGGTGCTTCCTCCAGTGGCCCCACAGGACCAGTGTGACCCTTTCTCTTAGGAACTGTTAGTAACAAGCTTTCTTTTGGGGGGTGGGGGTACTTGGGCACTCAACCACTGAGCCACATCTCTAGCCCTAATTTGTATTTTATTTAGAGACAGGGTCTCACTGAGTTGCTTAGCGCCTCGCTGTTGCTGAGGCTGGCTTTGAACTCTTAATCCTCCTGCCTCAGCCTCCCGAGCTGCTGGGATTACAGGTGTGCACCACTACACCCAGCTATCTTTTCAATAGCAATTACCTCCTGATCCATGGGCCTCATCACGGTGAATAATAAAGTCACATTAGAAAACACTGGTGTTGACGATGAAAGGGTTTTAAGGACTCTGAGCAGAAGAGTGCGGTTATCATGTTCTAGAAGCGTTCTTCCTGAACATCATCACTCTGCTGTGTTTCGAATTCCTAGAGCATCTTAGAGCCACGAGAAGCCCAGAGCCAACCTGAACATCCAAGGACCTACCCTGGGCCCACTAGGGGGAAGTCCTGACAGGCCTGGTGAGTCTTTGGGAGCATGTTGCATCTCAAGAAGGGCTGTCCCCTTCACCCACGTGGATACCCTGGGAATGTGAGCCAACTCCCGTGGTCTCAGGGAGTTTGGCAGACATCCGTGGCCTCGCTGCTGTATTTAGGTAGCTCTAGAGGTCCGTGGGGGTCGAGATTTGTGATTCTCTAAAATGTTTCTCATGGAAACACCACAGGGATTGGGAAGCTGGTCCTGTCTCTGGACCCTTCTTGGCCTTAATAGCTCTGATCTGCAATATAAGAGAGTTGTCTCGATTATTTTTGCAAGGATCTTCTAGCTCTGAGATGCTGAGATTGTAAATTCCTCACAGCTACTAATGCTAGCAAATTCTATACATGCATTATAAGTCACAGCCACTAGGATGGATGTGAATATTTTCCATCCCTATGCATTTTTTTCCTTCTCTATACTATGCCTGTTCTCCAAAAAGCATTTGTCTTTCATGAATTAAAATTACCCCCTACTATTTATTGTGAACCAATTAAAACAAATATTTGGTCTGGAAAAGGAAGTGCACTTTCTCCCCTAGACAGCCGCCAGCCTTCCTCCCACACCTTGTCCTGGCCATGTGATCAACTGCCATCTCTATCTGCAGCTGGAAAAACATGAGGGAGGGAATGGCTCCGTGTCCCTCCAGCGCTTTTTCAGGTCGAGAGGTTACAAGCCATGCCCTCCTCCACACAAGGCGACTCTGGACAGAGCTCTAAACGGGAACTGCAGTGATGTCTGCTCAAAAATAAGGAAATGAATCATAGGGTTTCACCAAGACTTACTAGTTTGGTGTCCAAATGAAGAAGCACTGATAAAACTGATGGCTGCCTGATAAACAAGAAGGAGCCAGGGGTGAGAGACAGAGAGACCGTGGCGACAACTTCTGAAGTGAGTGTACAGCCTGACAGAAGGTGCATCCCCAGACGCCACGCAAACCAGCTGCTACTTGTGTGATCTCTGCTTGGATCTCTGCATGCTCTTATGCAAAATTCCAGGTTTGGAACAAGCAATATTTCAAATTAAATGTCTTGTTTTGTCATTAAATATGGAGCTCAATACTGCATCCCTTAACCAGGCCATTTTTCCAATATGGAAAATAGATGCTCCGGCAGTAAAGGATTGTAACAACACGACTAAGGAAGCATGATCCTTACTCAAAGAACTATTTGTACAAAGGAAAAATATGCCCTGCAGGTGGGAGCCTGAAACCTGCCTAAGCAAGCCAAAACCGGAATGCATGCTAGCACAACCGGAAGGAGCAGGAAATGAGCGGAAGAAGAAGAGATTGGGCATTTAGCTTGGCCAGTGGGTTACTAGTCGTAAGAAGGAGGCAAGAGCAACACAGTCCAGAAGGTCTGCTCTGTTATCCAGCAGTGAAAAGCAGTATAAACGGCAGAAGCAAATGCTGGAAGATGTGGACCATGTATTTTTTTGGTCTTCTAAACAGCCCAGCATTGGAGAGAGTATCTGTGTGCAAGCATTCAACCCCTGCGGTTTAACGATGCTGTAATTATTTTCACACTCCTGCAAGGAAACTGCCATATATAAATAAAGATATAAACTGAATATATATATGTGTGTGTGTAGATATTTATTCAGTTATTGAGCATCTACTTCGGCATAATGGAATTAAGCCCTTTAGTGCCTATGGAAATAAATGATTGTTACTTTTAAGAAGTTCAATAAAAGTGAGGGAAACTGCTAATGAAAACTTACTATGGTGAGTTATTTTGCAAAAGAATACGTAAAAAGAACAATGAGAAAAATATTCTTACTAAAGACCTTAGGTCAAAGGTGAGACCTAAGCTGTGCTTTAAAGATGGATAAGGTTTGGGTAGGCAAATCAAGAGGAAAAGCATTCTAGGAAGATGGAACGGAGAGAGAAAAGGCATTCTGTACAATGGTTTATAGAACAAAAACCTTCCAAATCCGACACCCCTGCGGTGTGCTGCTCCGCGTTCTCCCCTCCCGCTGGGCTTCTTGCTGTCTTCCCACTCACCCGCATCTCTGAATCTTCAGGACCAAGAACACTTTCCTGCTAGACTCCTCTACCTACAGAAGCCCTGCTCTTCCATTAGAACAGAAAGTCATTTCTCTGGCTTCCGCCACAACGCAGTCTCTCACAGCTGCTCAAGCTGGCTGTGAAAGTGACGCGGCTGCTCTCATCTAGACCAAGGAGCGCACCTGCGCAACACAGCTTTATTTACAAAAGCGGGAAGAAGGTGGCTCTGGACCATGGGTGTGCTCCCCGTGTGCAGAACATCCCTCTCGCCTGGAGAAGGGTTCTTTTAATCCTCTGAAACGTATGAGCGTATTCAACGCAGCATAATGGGTTCAGGCACCGTGGGCTGTTCCCTGAGACTCTCAAGGCACCGGGTGTCCTGCGTCTTGTCAGGCAATCCTAACGTCCACCGATTAGAACTTCCTGTCGGCATAACAGCCGTGCCCCAAACTACACATGTTCCATTTCTGATTAAACACACATGAACTCCAGCCTTGTCCCCTCCTTCACCTTCGATTCACATTCCCCGTACTCTCTGTCCTCTTCAAGTTTGCCGTTTGGTTCAGAGAAAAAGAAAATAAGATTCGTTTCCTAAGAGGTGTTAGAAGCATTAAGGAAGCTCACTGAAGCAGGAATGCTTGTGTTACCAGGAACAGAAAAGAAGACTCTCAAGATGTCATCGTTCCCTGTTCTGTTCCCTTGGGCCCCTCTGAAGGCAGCCACTAGCTCGTGTCCTTGGAACTCTCCTTGAGGATCCAGCAGCTCTGCCGCCTGCAGCTGGCAGGGCTGCGGACAGCTTGTCTTGACGGCTCAGAAGTTGGCCACATCTTGCCTGGAGCTCTTGTGAAGCATCCACATCTAGTTTTTCCAGAAGAAACCTCTTTTCTCCAATCAGCTTTGCTTCCCATGAAAGGAATTTCAGACACTGGTCAGTTGTGGAGACCTCTTTCTTGTTGTGGACGTGGAGAGTGGGTTGGCTTTGGGGAGGAGGGGAAAGGAACCTGAGAACCTGTGGATGTCTTCCACCCCTACTCTCTGGGCACCTTCCCTCCTGACACTGGATCTCGGGCCAGTCCTCATTGCCTCCCCTTCCACAGAGAGCTGGCCTCTGCCTTGCCAGCTGTCCACACTAACACCCATGATGCATACTCTTCGGGGGCACTGGGTGGTTCCGTTTAACTGATAACTGCTTTAGCCCAGCTGCCATGTGCTGAGCTGAGACCCTGTGACATCTTCTACTTCTCTTATGATCACACTCACGACTGTCCCTGGTGTGGAGAGGAGGTGGAGGGGAGACTTAGGGCTGACCCTGTCTGAATCCCCGCTACCTTTAATGACAGGACATGACTCATCTTGAAACCCACAGACCACAGGCATAAAACACCACGTTTCCAACTCAGGTTAGAAGGAACCACTCACACTGCTTTGCCCCTGTGGTTTCCACTGCAGCTGCCTATAACCCCCTCTCCACGCGCCTCCCTCACCTTCAGAATGTCCCTCTCCAACGTAAATGCTGATGTGGCGTGTCAGTGCGGTGCTCAGAAGGGGCCCTAGTATCCGGTGGCTCCAGGATGAAACCTAGGCTCGTCCTCAGGTCTTTAACTCTGGTCCCATCTAATGCTCCCACCTTACCCTCAAGTGCCATCCACCATCCGCTCACACTGCTCTGCTGTCTCCAAGCCCGAGCATGCTTTCTGAGTTGCTCCTCCTTTCACTGATTCACTCAGCAAGCATTCTCTGCACATCTGACGTCAGCCAGGCACAGGGCAAAGAATGATGGAATGAGCTCATGGTCCACAGGTGCAGACAACTGGGAGGAAAATGCACTCAGGGAGACGAGGCTGTGACGTGAGAGGCACTGGGAACCCCTAGGAGGGACGAGAGGGACGTGAGGGCAGAAGCTGTTTATCTGAAAGCAAATTTAACTGGGTGTCCTCTATGTTTATTTACTAACCCTGGCAACCACATGCTCTTGCTCTACCTGCTGTTGCACAATCACCCTGAAAAGATGCCTAAGATATCCCTGTTTTTATTTACATTTCCCTACAAACTTTATCACTTCATTTTGCCTGTTTGCATGAAATTGTTTTCTTTTTTAAAAACACTAAAAATGTGTCTATTCCCCAGAGTACACCCAAAACTCTTATGAAAAAAACCAACTCAACTTCATACCCTTATACAAAGATGAATACACTTAAACTCTTTAAACCTAGCCAGCAACAAAATCCACATTGGTACTTTGGCCTGGGAATGACAGTATCCACCAATAGCGGTACATGTGTGTCCCTGAAGTTTTTACTACAGATGGTAATTTGACGCCTTTGCTGCTTTTAACACTCAGACAAAAGAAATTCCTGGAGGAATGACTGTTGATGTATGTATTGCAGTTTTGTGGCTTCCCCCCAAACCTGGTGCTGCAGATGGAGTTCAGGGTGGTGCATGTGGTACAAGTGCTGTACCTCTGAGTCACACCCCCAGCCCTGGAGCTTTTGTTTCCAACACAGAATTATTTAAGTAGTATCACACCCACTGTGTCTTGAACACTCCTTTTTTGCCAGATGATTGAGCACGTTGGCTCTCAGATGAGCGTGTCACTGCTTAGATGACGGCATCACAGCTCATTTCGCATCTTCAGGAAGCGGAATGCTGTCACAGCTAGTGTTTGCTTTACTAGCTAGGGAAAACTAGCTCCCCAATATCAAGCCCGAGGGTCCTAGGAGGCATGCCGCTCTAGAAAGATGCTGCATTAACCCCAGGCTGCATTAGGACCTGGATGAGAACCTCATCCCCACCCCCATGCACAGGATTACAGACCCAGGTGGGCAACTGCAGCCCAGGTGGGCAACTGCAGCCCAGAGGACTTCTGGCCTTTCAGGAGCTGCCTCTCAATAGGAATCTCAGAGGTGACCTAACTGTAAGGGTTCTGACCAGCCATACGCAACACACCTCATGCAGCCAGATCTTTATTCACAGGGATCAGCGCAGGTGAGCGCCCAGGAGAAGGAAGGAGGAAAAAGGAAAGAGGGGGCGTGGGGCATGGAATTTATAGGGCTCGCTACAAACGCGTTGTGGACTATGGATTGGTCACTTCAAATTGGTGCGACAGGTGGTTCAGCGGTGGGTTTCTTTGATGTAGCTAAAAAGTAACCTGAGCGGCCTTGTACTCTCCACTGGGAAATTCAGGAGAGAAACCGCTGGGGCAGGGACTGCCTTAGGCTCTTAGGGAAGGGATGCTGTTTTCTACCTTACACTAACCACTAACACTTCCACTAAAACGGGATCAGGTCTAGTGAACTAATAAAATAAAACTGAGAAGCATTTTGAGATTATTTTCTTTAACAAAAATGCCAATACTTCCATGCCCTCTCAATTTTTAATGTTCTCTTAATTAAAAAAAAAAAAGCCTCCCAGAGCATTGCTTATGCACAGTGTATTAAAGTTTTAAAGACACACTCTGTCAGCTGCAACTCTATCTGAAGAGAGAGATTGTGGGGTGGTTCTAATTTTTAATTTTCTGTATTTTGTATCATTTGAATTTCTTTCAGGGCAGATAGAATTTCTCAGAGTCTGGATGCATCTTTTGCAATCAGAAAAAGTAACTTTCACAGGCTGACACCCCCCTACATCATTGTTCTACGTAGAACAAGCTCTCACTCTCAGTGGGTGAGCCCATGTCTGCCTATGTTGTGAGCCCTGACTGGTGACGCCCGTCAGGTGCTGGCTTCATAAGACAATAAGAAAGCAAGCAGCATTTGTCACTCACCATCAGGATGGGGTCAAGTCTGCCCCAGGGATGCCTTACAGAGGCCCAGACTGAATTGCAGCTGAAGTAAATGGGAAAGAGGTGAGGAGCACCTTGCAATGGGAATCTACCATGTGTGTTCAGTCCCTCCCCCAATCCCGCCCCCACCTTGCCTTAAGTAATGCTAGGAGGACATGCCTGCAAATGCCTCTGGTGGCTGTTTTAAACTGGCCTTGGTCCACACTTGTGTCCCTCTCCCACTTCTGCCCAGTGCAGCCCTGGATCCCTTGACTGGCTCCATATCAGCTCCAGCCAAGGTGTGGTTCCCTGGCAACCCTGGCTGGAAAGCACATGTCCACTGTTGCTCATGGCCACCAGCCCTGAAATGCAGCCACATCTGGCTGGAATGAATTGCAGTCCCACTCACTGTCACCGTGTCCCTCTCCCTCCCTGACCAGCACTGTGCTCCAGGAAGGTATTATTTATCTAGGCTCGTTCTTGGCCAGACAGAGGCACTGGCTCTGGAAAGGTCCTCTCCCTGGAAAGGCCCATTCTCAAGCCTCATGGCTTTAGGCAACAGCTTGCTGAGCACCAGAAGGTGTGCTATTTCTACTCAAAACTTGGGCTCAGAATGAAGCTAATTCTGATTCAAAAATGATATCAAGAGAAAAATGCTGAATTTGTTTTCTAATAAATCCAAGAAAAAAAGTTGTTGTAGCCTTCTAGTTATCTAGGAGAGCTACCCTGAATGGTTCATCCAGTAACCCCTATTAAAAATTTCTCGGGAGAAATCAGGCACAGGACATCAAACAGCTACCTATACACCCATTAATATCAACATGGTCAGGGGCCCAGTCCAGGAGATTGAAAAAACCCAAAGCCCAGGATAGTGTAACATATCAACAGCAACAGACTCCAAAACAGCAACAACAACAACAAAAATTCCAGGTGTGATAGCACACTCCTATAATCCCAGCAATTCAGGAGGCTGAGGCAGGAGGATTGCAAGTTCAAGGACAGCTTCAGCAACTTAGCAAGATTCTCAGCAACTTAATAAGATCCTATCTCAAAATGAAAATAAAAAACAAAAGAGCTAGGGAGGTAGCTCAATGATAACGTGCCCTGGGGTTCAATTACTAGTACTACACGCACACACAAAAAAATCAATAGGCTCCAGAACCTTTCTCAGCTCTTATATCACTAAAGAAACTTGCATCTAAGATAATGGTAAGCAATTCAAGGTTTAGGTATGAAAAACCAAAGACACCTCTAATTGCCTACAGGAGGAGGTATAATTAATTTTTTACCAATAGAATTTTATAGTATCCACAGACTCCCTTACCGACCTTTCAATGACCAACTCTCATTTCCCCATCTTTATGTTAAGACATTCATTTAGGGCCAAATCAGGTGTGTTCTCATTTTTTCAGGAGATGGCTTAATGCTTTTTTAACCTGAGCCTATAAAAGCTGGTTTGAGATTCAGAGGTAGAGTTCTTGCTTAGCATGTACGAGGCCCTGGTTCAATCCTCAGCACCAATCAATCAATCAATAAGCCTAATTTAATCTGAGCCTGCAGACATCCCAACACTGAGAGGAAGGGGTTGCAGGCTGGGAGAGAGGAGGGCCTTGGAACACTGACTTGGACCCCCAGTTTCTATCTATCCTAGAGGCCTCAGAAGCCCAAGTATGCTGTGACCCTGGGAGTGCAAGTCTGGGGGAGCCACTTGCCAAATCCAGGAGAATGTGCAAAAGGAAGGAACTGTGTCCGCCTTTGCCCGCTGTGCTCCTTCCTAGAGCAGAAGAGACTGCCGCCATTGCTAGGGCTCATTCTGGACCAACAGCAGCACGCGCTTAGGATGCCCTTTCTGTCTGTTAGTGTTCCAGTAGGTGCCAGTGCCAGCCTGGGCAGAGTCTTAAAGCAGGGGCATCATCTCCAGACACGCCTCCTGCCCCATCACTTGGCCTCCACT
This sequence comes from Xerus rutilus, assembly GCA_028644305.1. Classification (NCBI taxonomy): domain Eukaryota; kingdom Metazoa; phylum Chordata; class Mammalia; order Rodentia; family Sciuridae; genus Xerus; species Xerus rutilus. Next base: position 6,518,756 of record CM053412.1, read on the forward strand.
GTCTCTTCCCTTTCCATTTTAACTGGCATCAGCTTCATCTTCACCTAGTGACTTCCTGTTTTCTAGACCCTTCCCTTTGCAAAAAGAAACAAATTTTATGCTCTTTGAATGAAACTTCTTTGTACAGAACACTCCGGCTTTGCCTCTGCTTGTAGAAGTATAAGCCAAGCTCACTGCTAAGGATGGCTCATTACTGATATCATCCTAAACTTAAAACTGGTTCTGAAGGCAAACCTGGGTCGGGTTCCCCACCACTACACATGCTGGTGCCCATTGTCTTGGAAAGCCTCATGGAGAGCGTGTCGAGTCTCCAGTCTTTCGGGTGCTAGAAACCCAAGTGTTAATATTCTCTCCTCATCCTGTGTCCACACCACCACCTGCCCACCTCTTTCCCTACCTCCTTCCCCACAAGCCCAGCAATTAGGATGCAGACTCCAGGAAGCACAGGTGCTCACCCTGGGCTCTAGGAAGGAGGGAGAAAGCGAGGCTGGACCACAGAGGCCCCAGCCACGAGTCTTAGTCCACTGGGGGTCACAACACAGCACCACCCATCCACTGGCTTCCACAACACACATCTACTTCCTCACAGGTCTAGAGGCTGGAAATCCCAGATGAGGTTCTAGGACAGGTTCCTGGTAGGGCCCTTCCTCTTGCCCACAGCACCTGCTCACTGCATCCTCCTCTGGCCTCTCCTGTGGCTCCCACGTGGACAGAGAAGGGAGAAACAGGTGAGAGTCTCACCCTTTCTGGCCTCATCTGACTTTAATGCCCTCACGAAAATTCCTGTTTCCAAACACAGCCACATCAGGGATTAGAGATCCTACATGGAAATATGGATGGAAACAAGCATCCAGTCCCTGACAGGGATGGAGTGGGTGACCGACCATGTGGGTCAGTGGGGATGATGAGGAGGATGGCTGCAGCCAGGGTTCAGGTAATAAGTAAGCAAGAAAATCGAGAGAATAAACTGTGGCTTTGATCTAGCCGTGTTCTCACATGAAGGCCAGTGCTAATTATAGTCCTTTTCTTAAATTTGAGAGCAATTTGGAAATGAAGGGCATAAAGTTCTCTTCCCCAGTTAAACCGCACTACTAATACTCCTCCTTGTGCTTTCAAAATCCCACTGCACGACTAGGTGGATTCAAAGACATATTGAAAGAATTAACTACTTAGAAGAGGGAATTGTGAGCAAAAGAAGCAGAAAAGCGAGAGACGAGCCAGGCACAGTGGCGCAAGCCTGTAACCCCAGCACTTAGGGAGGCTGAGACAGGAGAATCGCGAGTTCAAAGCCAGCCTCAGCAACGGCGAGGCGCTAAGCAACTCAGTGAGACCCTGTCTCTACATAAAACACAAAATAGGGCTGGGGATGTGGCTCAGTGGTTGAGTGCCCCTGAGTTCAATCCCTGGTGCCAGAAAAAAACGAAAAAGAAAAAGAAAAGCAAGAGGGAGTGGTAGCGCTCACCAAGCACTACCAGCAGGGGGCAGTGCAGCCCGGGAGTCTCACTGTTCACTACTGCTTCCATGATGGTCTTCTGGGGCTGGCTGAGGCTGGATAAATTAATTACACAAGTGAAATCAAGTTACTGTTTTAACAAAACGACTACCTCTCTGTAGTAGGAGAAAGGATAGGGAGCAGGAGGAGGAGCTAGAGGATGCTGCAGTAATCCTGGTGAGAAACTCACAGCTGAACTGCATGCACATGAGGACTAGAGAGGTGGGCAAATTGGAGGGGCGGGGCAGCTAATTGGAAGGCCTGATTGCTCCTATGGAAAGAGTATTCTTAAAACCAGAGGCTGTCCACTCCTCTGGAGATCAAGGTGATACCCATGGTAGTTGAAATCAACATCTACCATAAGCCTTTACAGTCTTCACCTCTGAGACAAGGTGAGGAGAGTCAGCAATAAAGTGGCTGGAAATGTGGGTGAAATCTGAGCAGGCTCAGTAGTTGTGTGACTGGGAAAGGCTCTTAAGGTCTCTGTGCTTCTGTTTCATTGACAGTCTTGTGGAGTTTAAGTGAGTCAGTGCATTCCTTTGACCGCAGGCACTTCTGTGTATGGCAATCTGGCACATTCTTTCTCTGACCTTGAGACTACAGCACATGCTTTTGTCACCCCACCCAGATCCTCTTCGTCAGCCCATGTTACCAGGTCAGCCTGCAGCTCAGATTGCAATAGGAGGCACTGCACAGGAGTGCCTTGGAGGCTCTGCATCCTGGGGGACCTGCAGCCAGTGAGCACGTGGAAACGTGGCAGGGCCAGCCCTCTGGGCTGCCACTCACACGCAGAACAATGCCCCGTCCTCCAGCAATATGATGAGGACATGTAACTTTGAACTTTCTGGCAGCCACACTAAAAAGTAACAGAATAAAGAGTCCAGAAATAGACCCACATAGACACAGTCAATTGATTCTTGGTGCAAATACAAAGACAGTTCAAGGGATAAATGGTAGCGTTTTATAACAAAAGGTGTGGTCCCACTGGCCATCCACAGGAAAAAAAATGAGCCTCTAACTCAACTTCATCCCCTTATGCAAAGATTAATACAAAATAAAACATGAAACTATAAAACTTTTAGAAGAAAACAAAAAAAAATATCCTAGCAACTAGCGGTCTTAGATATGACACCAAAAATAATCCCTAAGAGAAAAGAATATAAGTTGTACTTCATGAAAATTTAAAACTTGCTCTGTGAAGAACACTGTTAAGAGAATAAAAAGACTAAGCCACAATGCTTGGAGGAAATATTTGTAAGTCACATACACAACAAAGGAATATAGAAAGAACTCTCAAAGGATTATGGGAAGAATACTTGAACGCTTAAAACTAAATTAAAAGAAAATACAACTTGATTTAAAAAATGAAGAAAACGCTTGAAAAGCACTTCACCAGAGATGTTATAGACAGAAGCAAGTACACAGGAAAGCTGCTCACGCCACTGGGGGAAGGCCAGCTGGCACCACTCTGAATGCTGGTGCATGTCTATCGGAACAGGCAGATAAAAGAAGTCCAAGGGAGGAGAGGATGCAGAGCCACCCAATGCTCCTGCACTGCTGGGAAATGCAGAAGGGTGCAGCTGCCCTCAACTCACACTTCATAGTTCTCATACAGTTAAATGCTTACGTCACATGACCTGGCAATTCCACTTACCCAGGAGAAAAACATGTGTCCACACAATTGCCACAGATCTCCCCTGCAGCTTCGTCTGTCATAGCCAAACACCAGCAATCACCTGTACAAGAATCTGCACCTGGGCTTTGCTTGGTGGGTACCCAGTTTTCCAGGCAATGACAATTCATGATAAAAGAAAAGAACAGATAAACAACAAGAGAGAATATTGATGCTAAGAAGCATAAACAGAGAGAGCAATAGAAAATGAAGCCCAAATTGCTAAAAAGTTACAAATAACAGAATATTTTTTAAATCTGCATTTATCTTACCTGCTAGACAGAAATTACCTGTTAAGCAGAGAACAAACAAATGATTTAAAGGGATAGAAACACAATAACAGAATTACTTTAAATAAATGGCTTTTTGGTAAGCCATTCTGAAGGACAGACTGGCTGCTCAAAAGCAAAAATGCTCTTGCCATGCAACCCAGAAATTGCAATCCTTTTTTTTTTTTGGTATTGAACACGGGGGCACTTAACCACTGAGTCACATTTTTTTACATTTATTTAGAGACAGGATTTCACTGAGTTGCTTAGGGCCTCGTTAAGTTGCTGAGGCTGGCTTTGAACTCAATTCTGCCTCAGTGTCCCAAACCCTTGGGATATAGAAGTGCTCCCCCCACCCAGCCAGAAATTGCAATCTTAAACATTTATCCCAGAAAAATAAGGACATATAGTCACACAGGAACTTGTATATGGATGTTCATACAGCTTTACTCATAATAACACAAAATAGGAAACGACTCCACGGGCATCCCCGGGGTGTGGGTAAGCAACCCATGGGCCATCCGTACCTGAGAAGGGAGGACCTCCCTGTGAATCTCCAGGGCAGTGTGCTGGGTGAAAACAGCCAGTCCCAAAGTTGCTGGACTGTGTTACTCAATTTATACAACACGCTGGAAATAACAAAACCATGGAAATAGAGAATAGATCCATCGTTTTTGGGGCTCAAGGTGGAGAGAAAGCATGGGTACAGCTGTCAAGCGGGAGCCAAGGGAGCCCTGTGGCGACGGTGCAGTTAAGGATCTCAGCTGTGGCAGATGCCATGGAAACACACACATTGCATTTGCCGGGGTTCTGCAGAGAAACAGCACCCACAGGATGGATGGACACAAGATAGACAGATATATCAGGGGAAGTGGCTCATGCTCATAGAGGCTGAGGAGTCCTGGGACAGGCCGACTGTGAGCCAGAGAAGCAGGAAACCAGTCATGTGGCTCAGTTCAAGTATGAAGGCCTGAGATCCAGAGCCTGCTGGTCCAGAGCCGGAGGCTAGAGAACTTGGTGTTCTTACATCCAAGGACAAGAGGAGATGGGTGTCCCGACTCTAGGAGAGAGAGAGCAGATGGGCCTTTCTGTTTTCTATCAAGGCCCTCGGCCAAGTAGATGGTGCCCACACATGTCACAAAAGGGCAGATCTTCCTTACTCAGTCCAAAGATTCAAATGCCATTTTCTTCTAGAAAAAAATCCTCACTGACACTCAGACATAATGCTTTACCAATTATCTAGGGAACCCTCAACCCAGGCAAGTTCCCACCTAAAACTAACCATCACACACAAACAAATGTAAATGCAGTGGTGAACTCTCAGTGAGTTCTGTGGACTGTACTAAGGTTCATTTCTTGGTGTGGATACTGTCAACACTTGATTAATCCTTCACATTGGGGGACGCTGGGGGAAGGGCACACAGGACCTCCCTACACATTTCTTGGCAAAACCTGAATTTACATCCAAATCTGATCTCGCAGCTACTAAAATGTTCACTCTCACCCTTGGCTGAGGACAGCATAGGTAATTCTTTTTTATTTTTTAAATCCTTGTCTTCGTGGATTACTTTCAAAATAAATAAAGGAAAATGAATTAATTATTTTAAAAAGGAGAAACATTTTTCTGCATCACCTTTGTTTTTTTTGGTACTGATGATTGAACTCAGGTGTGCTTGACCAACCACTGAGCCACATCCCCAGCCCTATTTTGTGTTTTATGTAGAGACAGGGTCTCACTGAGTTCCTTAGCGCCTCGCCATTGCTGAGGCTGGCTTTGAACTCGTGATTCTCCTGTCTCAGCCTCCCAAAGTGCTGGGATCACAGGCATGCACCACCGCACCTGGCTCTGCATCACCGTTTTTACTTTGGAGGAAATTAAGTAGTTATACACCAACTTTATCTTAAAATCTGAGCATCACCAGAAATGATGGAATTATTGATCCACAAAGAGTACACACTTTGGGGACTGTTTTAGCTGTGCAGTCACCACACAAAGACTGAAATCACCAGATGCAGATCCCTGCAGATAGACAAGTCTTTCTCCCAAGAATAGAATTCAATTTTCAGTAATGACTGTATTTTTCACTGGGCCCACAGAAAGTTCAGTGGTTCCCTGAGGAACTCAAAGCCTTTGATTAGAGACAGGTCTGTGCCTGCTTTTCCCTAAGGGGAGGGCTTGCCACCTTGGCAAGAACTATGGGAATGAGGAATGTCGATTGTTAGGTGCGGAAGAAAATCAATGAAAAGAACAACAGAAGATAAGTTACAAGCACTAATAAAAGAAGGCACTGTTAATGAATTATCGTGTCTAAAAAGTATGTCATAAGTGGACTAATTAGCAGGCTAATTTGTGGACCACCTCTTTTGCTTGGTCATAAAAAGTCAGTTGTCATGGGTCATCTGAGAACAAGTCACCATAGTCAGATGTATATACTAAATACTGAAGAGAGAGTGAGGGCAAAGAAAGAAAACACACTGAAGCAGCAGATACTTCCCAAAATATGGTTTGCATATTGTCAAACTCACAGAATAGTGCAATAAAATACTAGTCTGACTTCAACTAAAAATTGGATTATTTGTACTGATGCACATACTTATGTGTTGAATATAATAGTCACATGGTAAGGAATAACTGACTGCCACCATGGACTATGCATCGTACAGAGATCCATTGCTGTGAGACTCAAAGCTTCTGAAGATAAAAATGTCAGTTTCCCTTTGTGTGTGCAATAAAATCCCAGATACTTACATTAAGAAGTTCCCCAGATCTTCATTATCCTTTAAGAAAAGCCTGAAAACAATCCTATTATTTTCATTTTTATGTGCTTCTTGTGTGAATTTCCACTTAGCCAAATGAAACAAATCACTCAGTCTCCAATATATGTAAGATAACAAAAGTGTCAGACTAAGGGAAGGCATTTGTGAAAGTTGAAAAGAGGACAATACTAGAATTGTAAAAGAAATCAAATTCATTAAGTTCCATCGTGGGATCATTTATCAGCATCTTTTTTGTACGGGCACCATGCTTTGTTTAGAGAATTCAAACATGAGTCCCGTGCATTCCCTACAGGAGCATATGAATTAGTAGGGTAGACAGCTGCCTGAACCAATCGATCACTTCAAGACAATGTGTAAGTGCTGAGATGATCAATTGAAATTGTAAGTATCCAAATGAGAGCATGTGATAGTCCACACACAATCTTCTAATCAAGCAATAAACCAGGAAGAGGTATAGATATTTTTAAAATGTTTGTGGTAGACTGAATGGTGGCTCCTGAAAATGTCCACGTCCTAATCCCTGGTATCTGAATATGCTAGGTTACAAGGCCAAGGGGGATTAAAGCTATAGACAAATTAGGAATGCCAATCAGCTGACTCAAAAGAGGGACACTGCTGGATTATACAGCTGGGCCCAAAGTAATCATCCTTAAGTCTTTAAAAATGAAGGAGGGAGGTGGAGAGTCTGAGAGCTGGTTAGAGGGAGACAGGTCAACTGAGGAAAGACACCCAGGGAAGCCACGTTTCCAGCTTCCCCGTTGGAGGAAGGGGCCCCATACCAGGGCCCCACGCCAGAAGCTGGAAGGACCTGGAGACCAATTCTCCCCCAATGCTGTCTACACCTCAACTTTAGCCCAAGAGTCCTGTGCCAGTCATCTGTCCTAACAAGCTGTTAGATAACAAGTGTCTTGTTTTAAGATGCAACACGTGTGGTGATGTACTGCAGCGACAGCCGGAAGGTAGTCCCACACCCACGATGAGGAGATGTGCAGAATTCTGCTGAGAATCCCAAGTAAGTGCTCTGAATTTAAAACTTCTGAGGTCATGGCGCATTCTAGTAAGTGGTGTTTGACCTTTCCATTGTGAGCTTATGAGGGGTATAGAGTGGTACTGGAAAGGGAAGGACAAACTCACAAGCCACCCTAATAGCCTGAAATGGGCGTCTTCTATGGTCTCACTGGATCTTCACAAAAAGCCCTAGAAGGATGCAGGAGGATTATTATTCTACCTTCACAGAGAAGGAAACTGAGATTCAGAATTAAAGGTAAAATGCTAATGGGCATCTGGCAGACTGCCAAGTCCATGCTGGATCACCACACCAGGGTACTGCCAATGAAATCCCCGGCTCCAGCACACTGCAGGCTGGGGCCTGTGGGCCACCACAACCCTGCCCACGGCTTGCTCACTCTTTTGCAAGCACAGACAGAAAGAGCCTGTTTTCTATTTAAGTCTCATATCTCCTCAAGTCTAAGATTTACTTTGTGTTCATTTTTAACGCCTCTGAAACCATGATGCATCTCCCTCTCATGAAGCCTCCAACTACAATTGCAACACTTTTTCTTTCCTAGTGATATATAAAACAATAGTGTGCTTTACCAGATGCTTAGTAGAATCAATGAATCAGGACAGGATGCTTCCCTAAGCTAAGCACAGGACTGGCCAGCATCCCCCCACCCTTCCTCAGGAATCCACACCAGTGCCAACCATCTTCAGCATCTGGAGACATGGTTCATGTTTAACCTAAACCCATCACACCACAGATAAAAGTCCTATACCACTGCAAAAAGAGAATGGTCATCATTTTAAAACATATTAACTCACTAACCAAAAGGTCTTTTTTGTTCTTCTTAGAAATGTCTCTGTGCTAAACAGTGGGCCTGGGTCCTTGTAAGGGGAAGTCAGGGGCTCTACACTCAGAAGTCCCGTATGAAAGACGAAACTAACTTGGGAAGTCATACCAGACAGCACCCAATTAAGGATTTCATCACAGTGGAAACCACCTGTGGAGATATTACCAATTAGTTCCACATTATGTTTTCTGGGGTTTTTTGCTTATAATATACTCTTATCATCACGCTTGGTTCATTAAACTCATTAACAGCTTACATGAAGATAGTTTCACCTAAAGCCTTCACCTGGACATCAAGGATAGTAAGTTGAAATGTGTCCCCTAAAAAGATACATTCAAGTCCTCACACTCAGTGCCTGTGAATGTGACCTTATTCCGAAATATGGCCTTTGCAGATGAGTCATCTAGATTAGGGTGGTCCCTAAGTGCGATGACAGGTGTCTTCATGAGAGTAAGGAGAAGGAGGCTGGGGAGGAGACCTGGAGGAGGCACAGAGGAGTCCTATGAGGGCAGACAAGCTGGGCAGCCATGTGGCGAGACACCAGCACTGTCAAGATTCGCCAAGGAGAGAAAACATTCTTCCATGGAGACTCCGGAGGCAGTGTACCCTTCCTGGATTTTTGATTTCTGGACTCCACAGCAGAGAGATAATAAATTTCTATTGTGTTATGCCACCAAATTTATGGTGCTTTGTTTATGGTATTGCGTCCAAGGTTGAACCATAAAGATGATGTATGTGAGATGGGGGAAAATTGAGTAAATAATTGTTGAAAGAAACCATTTAATCTTGGTGATAGATTTTTAAAAGCTAAGGACCTGTTTCAACTCTATAGAACTATCCAAATAAATCAGAAGAAAAAAACTGAAAATCAAAAAAGAAGATTAGCAATTTAGCCAAAGCAAGAAAAAAATTCTACAAATAACAAAATAATCCAAAAAGCCCCTCCCTCAGGACAGATACATATCAAGTCAGCAAAGGAAAGTAGCAAACACAGAAAACTACATTAAAAATAACTCTGTACTTTTACTAAATAATATAGATTTGCCAACAAGAATTTATTGAGTTTCTGCCACTTTAATCTGGAAGATAGAAATGAAATAGTATATGTTTATTGTTTTAAGGGAAGAATCAAAAGTAGTGCCATGTGTTCAAGTATATAGAGAGCAATAATCTAATTTGCAGATATAAAAATGATGTGGAATGTTGGACTGGGGCCAAGGAGAAGAAGGGAGGTGGCATTCAGCAAGGTACAACAGACCACCTCACGATCATGAATCCACAGCAGCGTTCCCCCGATAAATAACAAACACGGCCTGAGTGCCAAGATTCAATCCATGAGAAAAAAGAATTTAATCTTTAGACTCATTCTCTTTTAAATCTCTGATAAATTCTTGACATGCCTTAAGCAATACCTAGGAGACAATTCATCAATTAAATGTTTGAAAACAGCAAAGCCATCATCAATCTGGAATTAATTACGACTGACTTGGAGCTGGTGGGGGCCATGAGAGGGAAGGAATACCAAGATGAATGTGAAAATTCTCACATCAGAGTATTTATCACAGTTTAAACTAGAGCCACTGAAGTCTGTATTTATGCCTCCCCAGAACAAGTCAGCCAGGGCATTTCTGGAGTAGAGGAGTACCACAATTCAGCCGCCCCCACTCCACCGAAGGCCTTGGCATTCCTAGGTTCTTTGCTACTTCAAGTCATCCGATGGGGTGTTCCATTTATACACTCAAACGTTTCAGACGTCAGTGCCATATCTGGTGGTTAATTTGTTATCAGATATTTGTTGATAATTTCAAGTTGTCCCTACTCTGGAATTAGGTGGCCATCCTTTGGTTCTGATCCCCACACTTCATGCATGGAATCTAGTCAGAGCGACTGCTGACCGGGAGCTGAAAGATACAAACTTAATCCACTCTTAATAAACTTTGGTGAATTATGGAGAATTACAAAAATGGCCCAGAATTTGGAGATGACAAATCTTGGTCCCACTTTGATAAAGTAGTAAACGTGGGTCTTAAGAACTGCAGACATCTAGGTTTGAAATTGACTCTTAGAAAATTTTAAAACAGGTTAGAAAGTGAATACTTTGTGACAAGAGAGAAAAAAAGAGGTCCTCAGAAGCCCTTGGAACTCCCCAAACACAAATCAGCCTGTTCTCACATTATTGCTTCTGGGAACAAAGAGAGAGAGAGGATCCAGAAGCTGTCTAGCCCTACAAGTCCTAATTTCAGAAAGGCATTGTGTGGAAAGGCATTAAGGTACAGTGGCAGCTGCATCAACAAAGCCACTCAGAGTATTAATCAGCCAGAGAAGTGACCCAGAGCTCTCACCAAGCCATCCTGTTAATTCAGTTAATAATTTAAATGAAGGTCCACAAATGTCAAATTTTCAGAGCAAGTGGAAATGAGACAATTGGAGGGAAGCATCAGAACCAGAAATAACTGGAGAAACCAAACTGAGAGGCAGAAGGCAGGCTACTCAATACATTCTCATCAATACTTAGCAGCAATAGTAGTGATTGCAGTAATCATACTAAAATTAGGAATAAAAGTAAAGTAAAAAGCTTCAGATGAAAACACTTAATTGCACAAAGACTTGAAGAAAACTGGAAATTTATATAGTTTACATATGGAATTAAAATTGACTACATTTTATATATGTACACTCTCCAGGTCATACCTGAAAGTTTTAGGCTACATTAATAAGTGTAATATATCCATTAGAGGTGGCATTGCTCAGAGCACAGTTTCCTGCTGTAATCTCCTATTAAGGAAGAACATGACCAAACTGTAGTGTTTCTAGAAGTGCATACGCAGCATTGTCAAATAGGGAGATTGGCAGCCAACAAGTACTGTGAAGATCATAATGCCCACGTGAACAAAGTGGGACTACTGAGATCCTATAGGCCTGGATAACACCACCACTATACTCAAGCTCACCTAGAAGCCCATGTACCAACTGGGTCACATAAAGAACACTTATGAGAATTAAGGTTGCCAACCTTGGAAAAGGAAGGCTTAGTAGTGGGCTGAGGATGGGGGCTGTTGCATAATAGGAAGGCTGGAAGTGAACAGAGAGGGAAGATTCAAGGTCAGGGTAGAAGTTATAGCAGGGAAGTAAATAATAGCTGCACACTAGTAAAGATCGTCAGCAGTGAAAACGGCCAGTCTTTCAATGAGGAGAAGCCAAGGTTACCAGGACTGTGCAGAAGGTAAGTAATCACTTTGGAGGAATCCCACAAAAAACCTCATGACTGAACAGAAAAGCAGATGTAAACTGCCAAATTGTGGATTTCACAAAACCTCAGGGGCTGGCCTTCAGTCACTGGCTTCTGTTTTGCATAGTAAATATATGTATAAAAAGAATTGCTACAACATTTAATATAGGATGTTTCAAGAAACTTAAGAATAAAAAACTGTCCCCTAATTTGAAACAATTTGGTTTTATTTTTCTCTTTCCATCACAGATTGAAGAAAGGTGGCAGATGCTCTTCTAAGACATGACATTAGCTCTCTTCCCATGAGTGGCAGGTCTTTTTTTCCTTGGATCCTGAATGGACCTTCATGGCTGCCCTATCAATTCCAAGGTGAGGTCCTAAGAATAAGAAGAAGAAGAAGAAGAAGTCCATGCTCTTTCACCTTGGGGAGCTCCCTCTTGGAACCCAGGTGCTGTGCCATAGGACAGCCCCACTCACAGGGCAAGACCACATCTTGGTTTTCCAGCCAGTGCCCAGCTGAGGTCCCAGTCAACTGTCAGACTTGGATGACACTGTCAAGGAGACTTCAGTATCAGCCATTTTCTAATTGCAATTGCTTAAGTGACCCCAAGAGAAAGCCATGGAGCTGAGCTTGGTCAGGTGCCAGAACTGTGAGTGATGATAATTGTATTAGTCAGGATTCTATCAGAAAAGATCCGGAACAGGAAGGACATGGATTTGTTGCAAGGAATCAGCTTCTTTGTCGTGGGAGCTTCCATGGGCAAATCTGAAATCTGTACAGCAGGGCATCGGAAGTACAGGCTGGACGCTGCGGGAGCTACCACTACCATCCACAAGCAGAATTGACTCCTGGGGAAGCCCTGCCCTGCTCTCAGGCCTTGGAAAGGACAGAAACAGACCCACCCCAACTGTCAAGGATAATCGACTGAGCATAGATGTTAATGACCTACACAGTTTCTTCACAGCCACAACTTAAATCGGTACTTGATGATTCACTGAGTGTCGTAACCCCAGCCAAGTTGATACATGAAATGTACCATCACGACAATGAAATGATTTCTGTTGTGTTAAATCTTCATCTTTTGGGGTGAATTATTCTGCAAAAAAAAAGAGATAATGGAACACTCTGTGTAGATTTAGGAAACACTAGTGCCTGTGACCTCAAAGAACATAACTTCTCTGCAGGTCTCGTATCACAGGTCCAAGAGAGTGGTGCTAGAGTTCAAAAATCCCTCGAGCACGTGGCTGCATTCATCAGCCATCTTGATGAGGTCATGTGGCAATAGACCATTTAGGTGCTTTTGGCTATAAATAAAAGGAACTCCTATTCAAATTAACTTTAAAATAACTAAATCGTATCACCCTAACAGAAAGTCCTATGTGTGGTATAACAACAGGTGGGCAGTTGCTTGTAGGTTTGCTTAATTAAACAAATGCACAGCCGCTTCAGGGCTTCTGGTTCTCTCCAGCGCTCTGCTCATCCAGCTATGCTTCTCTTTTGGGGTTACGAAGGGTCTTCAGGAGCGTCTTGCTCTCTGCCTGTTCCCCAAGGTGCCTACTGAGCCTGCTCCCTGGAGGTACTGTGATCTTTGGGACTGATGTTTGGGGACTAGGACCCCAGAACTGTGCAGAGTCTGTGAGCTGCCACTGTGCCTGCTGTGGAATGCCAAGCCTGGAACAGGCCAGGCCCTAAAAGATACTTATCCAACTCAACTGCAGCACATGGCCTTGGCATAATGGCACAAGACACTTGACCCCTCAGAGACCTAAGGGGAGATGACGCTACGTCTGTTGAAGAGTATATTCCATTTTAAAATAGTCGCGTGTGTGACAGCCAGCATGGAGAGCTCCGAACAACAGGGACACATCCCTGCCCCCAGAGCCATGTTCAATTCCATGGGTGGCCACAGGAAGACAGCAGAAGCAATTTCATGTCTATACAATTTCAAATCTAACGTTGTCTAACACCCACAAGGTAAATATATTTCCTCATCTTTACGAGAAGCTCCTGAGGCTGGAGGATTTAACTGATCTACCGCTTTTCACACAGGTGCTCAGGGTGGACAATGTCCAGGACCAGTGGTTCCAGGCAACTGTCAGTCAGGTCACAGTATTGTGAAAGCCTGCACTTCATCCCCTTGCTCGGCCACAGTGAAGCCACAGACTGAAACTCCTCCGGTAGCTTCACCAGGCTTGGGCATGAATACACACACCTCAGACCCAGCTCCAGCTCTGTCCCCTTTCTTCCCCGGGTCCACCTTGGTGTCACCCTCCTGCCTGGGTAGGGCCGTCCTACCAGGCCTTGCTGACCCCAGTGCTGCTAAGCCTGTTTGCTTTTTGTTTGTTTGTTTAGTTTTTGTCTTTTCACTGTCCTTGCACTTTGGGTCTTCCTGGCGGGAGCCTGTTTTCCTCTGCTTAGGTCTGCTTTTTTCCTAAAACACTCTTAAGCTTAAGCAAACTTTCATGTTTTATTTTCCTCTCCATCTGCAAATAGAAGAACCTGGGTAACGATTCCAATTTTCTATTTCAGATTACGTTGACTTTCTACTTTATTTTTAAAGTTTTATAATACACGACATGGATTTTGTAAGAAATATAATTCAACAAACATTCACTGAGTAGCAGCTCTGTGCTGGGAAGATGAGAAATGGCCTGGGTGAAGTTCTCGTCCATGGCAGCCCTGAGGGTAAAGGAGACAGGAGGACAGCAACTGCCAAGGCATGTGTGAAGTGAGAAGCACAGAGTCCTGCAGAGACACCAGGAGTGAGCCCTGGCCAACTTCGAGAAGGAGGAACAGCAAACCCAGAACAGGAAGGGCCGTGCTTTGGTGTTTGGAGGGATGTGCTCCCAAGCAAAGGGCACATAATCAGCCAGGGAAGGCATGTGCAGAGAGCCCAAGGTACTCAGAGAGCTGTAAAAATCCCAGCCCAGGCCAGGCATGGTGGCGCACACCTGTAATCCCAGCAGCTTGGGAGGCTGAGGCAGGAGGATCGCGAGTTCAAAGCCAGCCTCAGAAAAATCGAGGCGCTAAGCAACTCAGTGAGACCTTGTCTCTACATAAAATGCAAAATAAAGCTGAGGATGTGGCTCAGTGGTGGAGTACCCCTGAGTTCAATTCCTGGTACTGGAAACAAAAAGAAAGGAAGAAAGAAAACCCAGCCTGCCTGATGCATCACTACATTAACAGAAGTGAAGTCCACAGACAACAATGCGAATCACTGTGAGGAGTTCCAAGGGAAGTGAAAACAGACTCAGAGGTTTATTCAACAAAAGGAGATGGAGATGGGCGTGTAAGGGGTAAGGATGTTGTCCTGGCTCCAAGGAGCTGTCACCCACTGGGAGAGACAGACACATAAACAAATCATTGCAGAATGATTTGTTTAGTTCTAAATATAGCACCCATCAAGGGCTGGGGGACATGAGGAAGCCATCCACGCTGCCTGAGGAGAAAAAAGGCTTTGTGTAGGTGACAGATGAGTGGGCGGCAGCCAGCCCCAGCAGAGGGGTGGACCCTCTGGGTGGGACCAGGAAAAGCACCTCCAATACATTATTCAACAATCCATGACTCAAATGCTTGCTATTCTCTTTAGGTTTCCAGACTCTCCACTATAACTGCGCCTCAGGAACCTGTCCTAGTGTTGGAGACAGCGGATGTTAAGTATAACCTGCATGCTGAATGTTTGTTTACAGAGAACACCCATCTGGCACATTCCAGAAACAAAAGGAGCCTTTCAGAAGTATTTTCAGTACAAGGATGAGGGTCGCGTTTCTGGAGCGTCCATGCCATGAAGCTTTGTGCCATAGCACAAGATCAGAAGCAGCGGAAGGGTGGCACAGAGTCCCCGAGTGGGGCACGTCCTACTGTCGTGCTCGGGCTGGGGGGTCAGGAAAGATCTGTCTTCTCTTCAGCAGCAACAAACCTCGCAAAAGATCCCAGTGTCCAGAATGCTAGACTAAGGGATCCCCTTCAGGTTAACAAGCAAACAGCCTGAGGACAGAAAATGGCGAGACACAACATTCTCAACTTTTAAGTAATAACCGCTGTAACAGCTACAAATCAGGTGAGGTGCTGTGGACTGAATGTGTACCCCCTAATTCACATGTTGAATCCTCAACCTGCAAAGTGATGGTATTAGGAAGAGTGGCACCTGGGAGGTGACCAGGCCATGGGGGTGCAGCTTTTACCAGTGGGGTTAGTGCACCTGTGAAGGGGACCCAGGGGTCTGTGGGCCCTGCTTCTCCCATGTGAGGCACAGTGACAGACACCATGGCCAGCCTGTAGCCTACAGCCAGGAGCGACCCTCACCACAAGCTAACCTGCTGTTACCCTGACCCCAGGCTCCCAGCCTCCAGAAATAACAAGCTGCTGGTCAGCCCGTGGCAGATTCTATAGCTGCCCAGGTGCCCCAGCTACAGCTCCCTCTGCAGTGTAAGAACCTTGATGAGGGCCGCTCAGGTTGACCCGCTCCTCAGAAATTCCTCACGTGCCACAGCAGCCGTGGACAAGCAGATAAGAACTGTGTGAATGTAAAAGGCTTGGCAATAATTTATCAAGTAAAAATAAACAAAAGAAGGAACAGCAATAGCAATGGAAAGATGACATTCAATACAGAAGTCAGTAGGGTTTTTGATAATGATTCTAAGGAGCCATGAAAAAGATACTATAGTCATGAATCTACAGGTAGTGGTAACTACATATGACCAGAACCCTGAGAAAGTGGATAATATGCTATAACTGCAGCCACTGCAGATAGTGGTTCTAGACCTTGGGTAATTCCATCCCCCACAGGACATTTGCCAATGTCAGAGACATTTTCAGTGATCACGACTGGGGCGGAATGGGAGGCTGCTGCATCTGCAGGCAGAGGCTGGGACGCTGCTACATATCTGGCCATGCCATCAGGGTCCCACAAGAAACAGACGCAGTGCCAACGTTCACAGGCCAAGACTGAGAAACCTTGCACTGCAGGGTCACTCACTGCTCTCAAACCACAGGTCAAGCAGACCAGAAAAGTAAGAATAAACCAAACAAATTCATGGCACATAAATATATTCATAGATAGATGTGAAGCTGACTTAATATACAAATAACTTTCTGTCCTACAAAAGATATATACTTTTTATGTCAGGCATAAAACTCTTGTGACTATATTTAGAGAGTCTATTTTCATTTAAAATGTTTTTATGCAACTCAGTATAAATTGGCTAACAATTTTTTATTTCTTTAATGTTGCCAAATTTGGCCTCCTTAGATAAAAAGCCCATCCAGACTTTCAAAGAGAGAAGCCATTGTGCAATGGGGCTCCACTGCGTAAAACCCACAAGGGGAACCTGTCGCGAGGGGAGAACCGGGAGCTGTGATGGAACCCCTAGAAGTTAGCCAGGCTCGGACAGCAGAGGGGAGGGTACAGATTGCGGGTGTGCCCTGGTCACAAAGGGACTGCCACAGCTGGGACAGACTCTGCCATTCTGCTTGGAGGTCATCCTAACCCCCAAACTTTATGCACAGGAACTGGGGCAGCCCTTCCCTGGTTGCAAAGCTGCCATTAACCTTTCCCCAGTCCAGCTAACCCTGCCAGTGAGCACTAGTGAATGCCAGGATGTGAGTCCCCAGGGGGCTGAAGGAGGAAGGGCTGGTTGCTAGGACACCCTCCTGCTGTGGTCCAGATGTCTGTACCTCCCTGTTGCTATGCTGCACTCCTGACCCCCAGGGGACAATACTGTAAGGTGGTTCCTCCAGAGGTGATGAGGGTACAGGAATGGAGCCCTCAGTAAGGGGATTAGTGCCCTTATCCTAAAAGAAACCCCCAAGTTCGCTTACCTGACTATGGGCAGGATGTGGGTCCTCATCAGAGACGATTCTGCTTGGATCTTGGACGTGCCAGCTTCCAGAACCGTGAAAATGTATTTTTGCAGTTTTAGGCCTCCCGGCTCATGGTGCTTTACCACAGAGCCCTCAGATTCTCACGGGAGACCCATTCCCCTTAGAGCTGCCTGGCCTGGGGCATTCTGGGCATTAATGGAGTCTCTAGTTTCTCCAGTCATGTTCAAGGATATTCTCAGAAGTATTTCATAGTGCATCTTCCAGGCTGATTTGGTAGGTAAAAACACATTTCCACCACCAAAGTCAGAGGCGTCACTGGCAGATGGGGACATACTAGAGCCCCCTCACTCATCCGGCTGGTATCAGACGCACTGATCTGAGTCTGTGTCCCAGAGAAACAGGGAGGAAACCTGGCAGGAGACAAGTGTCAGTTGCCACACAGCCCACAGAGCAGCACTGGGGTCTGTGAGGCCCAGAGGCCTGAGCACATCAGACTCTCTGCCCCTACAGGTCAGGGGCCTGGACAGCTCGAGAAGGCCAGCGGCCAGGGAGGGAGTGGGTAGGAACTGACATCGGGAGCTTGCTCCAGGCTGCCTGACCCACCTGACCATCAAGAGCAGAAGGAGGGACACTGCCTGGAGGATGTCTCACAGTTGGCAGCTGTGTAGCCCTGTCACTGCAGGAGCTGCCCCAGATGTGACATGTGGAAGAAATAAACAAAGCAAGGGTGGGGGAGTGCCACTTCAGTGCACACACCCACAATCTCAGGACAGCTGAGTTCAGGCCAGAGGGACCTGCTCTTGGTTAATCATTACCCTGAAGCAGTGCCCTTTCGTATGACTTCATACGCGGCCATTATCACGCTTCAGTCTCTATGTGTCTGAAGTGCTGTTTCACTTGCATAGCCTCAAATAGTGAACGTGTTGTCTTCAGAAAATGAACTAATATTACTCAATCTGCTTGATTGTGTTTTTTAAATTAAAAAGTCTTGATTAAAATATTTCATTAAAAATGTAATGGCAAAATTTCAAATGCTTGCAAACCATTTCTTCTGTGTCTCTCTTTCTAGTTCTGCCTCGGTCACCCTGAAGGATTCGGACTTCAGATCCTTTTCAGGCAGGTTCGTCCACCGGCTGACTCCGATGGAAGAGCGCTTTCAGCCACCGCCCATCTGGGCCAAGTCCAAAAGTCACCACTTCGTAAACTGGTCACCTCCCTAGCAAGAAGGAGGTAGCCAAAGCAAAGAAGAGACGGGAATTAGTGGCAGGGTGACCACCCAGCAGGCTGACAGCAAACATTAACAAAACGCAGAATCAAAATTATTTGTTAAAAGCTTAACTTAGCTGTGGATACGTACTATATTCCGTCAATTTTTTAAAAGTTTACTTCTCATAAGAAGTTCTTTTATCTAATTAGCCTAGAGCCAAGTGGGTTTTTATAAAATTTATTTTGAATTACTCTGGGAGGAAAAAGTAAGAAATTCTAGTCTGGTACAATTCTTCCTAGATTTCTAGGTTTACAACCAACTTAGAATAACACTGAACATTTTTTTACTTGCCCTCCTCTATTTGGTTCAGAACCTAACTAACTAGCCCGTGCATTTGCTACTTAAGAAATGTTAGAGCTTAGGAATTGCAGGTGTATTACAAGAGGAAAGCAGCCTACCTCCTCTAACTCGGTGGTATGACTGGGATGTGAGCTGTACCCCAAAGCTCCAGTGTTAATGTTCAGAGGTGAAATGATTGAATTGAGAGCTACAACCTTATCAGCATAATAGTTCATTTGATGAATTAGTCATCTGAATGGACTAACTGGGTGGTTCCTGTAAGCAGGTAGGGCATGGCTGGAGAAGATGAGTCACTGGGGGTATGCCCTGGAAGGGTACATGGCCATGATGAGCTGAGTAGCTTCCCTCCGCGACATCTTTCCATCATGATGTTCTGCCTCACCTCTGACCCAGAGCAATGGAGTCAGTCTATCATGGGCTGAACCTCTGAAACCATGAGTCAGAATAAACTTTTCCTCCTCTAAGTTGCTCTCATCAGGTATTTTGGTCACAGTGATGAAAAGCTGACTAACACACTTGAACTATATCTTCTTTCCTTCTTTGTCTTCTTTCCTCCAAATACCAATAGAAAAGGATCAGGGAAAGGAAGGAGGAGAGGGAAAGACGAGGTGCAAGGGAACAAAATTGACCAAACTGTTACATCGTGTGCATGTACAAATGCATCACAAGCCAGGCATAGTGGCACTTGCCTGTAGTCACATCAACTCAGGAGGCTGAGGCAAGAGGATCACAAGTTCAAGACAAGCCTGGGTAACTTTGTGAGACCCATAGCTCAATGATAAAGTGCTCCTGGGATCAACCCCCAGAACCAACTAGGGGGTGAACCGGGCCTGTGTCGTGTCTAAGCTTGGGGGCTCAATACCAAGCCAGCTACCTGATCTTTTGAAAAGGTCATCTTGATTGTTTGTCCCCAGCAGATCAGAAAGACATAAAAAGAGAGAAGCTCAAGTGTGGAGTGGAACATGGGGCTGGACTGAGGCACCAGGTGGGTGGATACACGTACAGAAGTTCCCCTGCCCTTATCATGGCACACGGAGGCATAGCTCCTCCACAGGACCCAAGCAGCACTGGGCTGGACTCCAGCAGGGAGCAAAGGCTGGGTGTGCTCTGCTGGGCAGCTGACTTATTCTGGGGAATATGTAAACGGCACAAGACAACTAGTGTCACTTTAGTTCGTTTAATCCTCACAGCTACCCACTGAGGAATTCCTTAGCATATGTTTTTGGAACATCCACCCATCCATACTCATTATGTTGGCTCTTCTCTAACTGATCCGCACTCCATGTGGAGAAAGGAGGGAAAGGAAAACTCAAGCTCATCCACACTGCTACCCCAAGGAACACCAAGTAGCCGCCAAACAAAGCCCTGGATAAATAGGGGTGTGAGCTGAACCAGATTTATGCTCAGCAAAGATGAGGCTGGATGCAACCTAGGGAATAGAGTGTGGGAGATCAGACACCAGCAGAACTGAGGACACACTAGGATCTTCCCCTCTGCCCTTTCCATCCAAGTCTAGTTTCTTAGTGCACACTGGCCCCAGGCCATTTGCATCACGAATCTAAATCTCATACTTAACATATCAAAAAGCAGCCTCCTCACTAACCTCAGGAAATCCTTTGTCTCTGGACTTCCTAATCTATGTCAATGGCAACACACATCATTCTCTTAGTCATGAAGTCTCAAAACCTCAGAATCGCTGGTGACTCTTGCTTCTCCCTTGCTTCATCCTCTCCCTCTCAATTTCCCATCAAAGCCTGCCTGCTCTTGCACACTCAGGGTCTTCATGTCAACTCCCACAGTTGGCAGGACTTCTCCAAGTGCAACGCAGACCTGAAGGGTGCTGCTCCCATGCATGGACCCTGGGAGTCTGAAAGAGGAAATTACTGCAGACAGACCCACAGCCCACAGCCTTCCCCACGGCCTCCTTGGCTCTCTTGACCTTGTTTTCCTTGATGTTTTTTTCAGCTGACTCCATAAGAGATCAAGCCAAGGAAAGGAGAGGAAAATAAGAGAAGAACAGGGAAAGTCCTGTGCTGGAGTGACGAGGGCCAAGCTGACAGGCTCTTTCTGCCTGAAGCGTTCTTCCTGGCAGCTGGCCCCGCAGGGCCTATGGGCTTATTTAACCCTCACAAAACCCCTGCAAAGAAGATGCCATTATTATTCTCAGGTGACTGATGAAGAAACCAAGGACTAAGTAATCACAAAACGGCCTGTGTCACACAGCTAATAACAAATGAAACCAGGATTCAAGCCCCCAAACAGCACTCCAGCTCCAGAGCCCGGTGATCAATGCCAGTGCATTGCCCCAGCTCCTGGAATCTGCAGGACTTGATCTTGGCCAGGTGCTTCCTACCTCCCTCACCGCTAGGTCTCCTCCCATCTGCGTCCCCGGGTCCCCAGGCTCCACTCCCACACTTCACTGGGAATAGGTTTGTCACTGTCTTTGACCACCTACACCTTCAAGGCACTTCCTCTCCTGGAGCACCTATTATTTTCTGTTTTGTAAACTACTAGTGACCTCCAGCCCAGGAGGTTCCTCCAGGTGTTTCTAGATGTTCTGAGAAAAGGTGTCACTGCCACTTAGAGCCACTGCTGGCCAGCTCAGTCACTCCCAGGACCCTGGCTGGCTCAGGGGAACCCTGCCCAGCTCCAGGTGGCTGCACTAAAGGGGCTCACTAGGTCCTGCATGCAATCACACCGCCTTCAGAGCTTCAGATGACAAGCACAGTCACAAGCCAATGGCCTGGTGCGAGAAGTGCAGCTGGGAGGGGCAGATGAGAGAAGGACAAGGATGCTGGGGGCTGGTGCAACCTCAGCACAGCCAGATGGGCCACTCTGAGAAGGTGATGCTTGAGCACACTGGCAGGTGGTGAGGGAACTGGCCCTGTTGCTGTTTTCCAGGAGAAGGGGGAGTCAAAGCCAAAGCCCTGAGAGGGAGCCACTGAGGAGAGAGGAGCTGAGGGACCAGGGAAACAGAATAGGGTGGCCTCACACACCATCACTATAGGGTTGCAAGCGCAGCAGTGATAGGATCTGACAGCACCGCGTTCCCACTCAACACATGAGGTCATGAGCGTAGAATAAGACCAGCCAGCCCCCTGCAGGCTCCTCTGCCAGCTGTGAGCATGCAGGCGGAGGTAAGTGGAGGTGTGTGTTTGCTAAGACGGAACAGAGAAGGGAGAAGGCTGTGGAGGCTGAGGACGGAAGACCCTGCAGTGCTCCCAGAATATGACCTGGACTTCCACGTGAGACAAGGCTAGGGCAGCAGTTCTTCCAGCTATATTTAGCTTCCTCCTTTTTTCCCTAGATCTAGACAAGTGTCCTGACCCAGATATGAAGTGTACCACACGCTACCAAGTGGCACTACAATCCCCGTCTCCCTCCAATGACTACACTGTGTTGCTGAACAGTGCATGCACTTGTCTGCACGTTTGATGTCCCCTATAAAGACTTCAGGTTTGAAAGTCTAGAGCACCATTTCTTAACCCTCCATTTCCTCAGCATTGGCTGCACTGGAAGGTTTTAAAAATCATGATGTCTGAGTCCCCATGGATGTGATGTGACTGACCTAAAGGCAGCCTGCATGTCAGACTCTTAAAGACCCAGGTGATGCTGATAGGCACCAAGGTTGGAAGCCTCTGGAATAGATCACACAGTAATCATGGAAGATACATGGTAGGTGATTATTGGAAGAGCTTAATCAATGGGCCAGAAAGTCAGACAATATCAAGCTACCCTCCTAAACTCAGGATTCTCCAACAAGTCATCCTGGACACTTACTTCTGTAAAATTAAGCTTCATGGAATTCTTAGTTTAAGTCTGTCTCAAAAACTTCCTATATGTCCTCCATTGTCTGCAACAGGGTTTCCCATATTTTGGTCCTTGAAGTGGACTCTCTAAAAAGGTTAAAAATGCTGTAGATCCCAGGGGCTGCATGTTTGTGATATAGTTGCTGAAAAGCCTAGGAACCCGCATTCCCATAAACGCCCACTGTGACCTAATACACTACTGGGATGAGCACTAATCTACAAAATAAAATCTGTGCAGACTCAGCCTGTAGACTCCTCCTCAAATAAGCTACCATCTGATTGAGCATTGCTTTTTCTTGTTTCTGAGTAATTCCAGCCTTAACCTCCTGCCACAAGGAAGGGAATCCAACCACTGGGCTTCACTGCCCCTCCTGCTCCTGCTCAAGCTGCCCTTCACCTCCCCCGGCCTCCCCAGGCCTCCCCAGGCCTCCACACCTGCCTGTCATGAACCTGCTCCCTGGACCTGGCTCACAGCAGCTGCTTCCTCCACAAAGCCTTCCAGATCACCAGAGCCCATGATGTAAGCTCTCTCCCCGCCCAAGGCATCACCTGTTGATGGAATTACTGCCTTTGAACTTGTTATGAAGTTATGTGTCTGTATCACAAAACTATTAGCTCCCAGATGATGAGGACCCACTCTAACTGCACCTGGGATGAGCGGGTGAAGGAGGCTGTGGCATGTGCCGGCTTCTCCCAGGGCTCCCTCGAGGCTTTGTCTAATCTTCACAACTTAATCACTGGAAGGTGGTTTCAGATGCCTCTTGGGAAGGACAGTGGCCACAGCATGGAGCTGTGAGGGCAAAGACAAGTGGGGTTTTGCCTGCTACATGTCTGATGCCTCACTTGCTGCCATTACTACTGACAGCACCGCAGACAAGCTCACGTACCTCAGCTATAGCAATAAAGTGATTTTTATGAAGCAAACGTGATTTGTGCTATCTGTGTTTTCTGTACCTTTTTGTCTGCCTTTCCCTTGAGTAGTAAGTAATAGCCATCTGTCTATTGATTAAGGACAATTGAACTTTCTAGTTCCTATATTCTAAATAATGTTGCTAATATTTTTCATTTCTGATTCTCTGAAAAATTTTAAAGAATTTATAAGTATTTTATTGATCTAGTGGTTCCTTGGTATTCCACTGTAATAATAACGGGCCTTAGCAGTATTTATAAATGTCTAACTTCGGGCTGGGATTATGGCGCAGTGGTAGTGTACTCGCCTAGCACGCATGAGACACTGGGTTCGATCCTCAGCACCACATAAAACTAAAAAAATAAAGATATTCTGTCCACCTACAACTAAAAAAATAAATAAATATTTTTAAAAAAATAAATGTCTAACTTCTTGGTTATAATAGAATAAAAATACCCAATTTAAAGACTTCCAGTGTCATGATGGGAAAAACATATACACACCACTCTCTCCCGGGGCAGCTAGGAAACCAAGTCTGCTTTGCAGTAAGGATTTCAGAGGGATTTTATTGCATTAAAAGCCACTATGTACTGTCCACTCTGTGCCTCCTTCCTGACCCCACCATGAGCCGAGCAGCTTTCCTCTCCAGCCTATTTTCCAGTGATGTTCTGCCTCACCTTGGACCCAGAGCTATGGAGTCAGCCATCTCTGGATTGAGATCTCTGAATCATGAGTCCCAAATAAATTTCTCCTCCTCTAAGCTGTTTTTGTCAGATGTTTTGGTCATAGTGACACAAAGCTGAATAAAACAGAAACTGGTACAAGACGTGGCATCACTGCTGTGACCAACCTGTGTGGTTCAGAAGCCTTCAGAGCCGGTTGGGGAGAATTTGGAAAAGTTTAGAGATGCAAGCTGGAAACACTTTAGTATGTTGTAAGCAAAGCTTACTGGACAATTCTGGTGGGACCAGAATGCCAATAGAAATGTGGGCTGTGTTCTTGAGGTTTCAGAAGGGAAGGAGGACTCTATTGGAAATTGGACTAGAGCTTATTTGTGTTGTTCTCACAATGAAGTTGTCTACCTTTGGTCCATGTCCTAGACTTTCTTTAAGGCTAAATTTAAAGGTGCTGGACTAATTAATCTAGAGGATGACATTTCCAGGTAGCACAGAATTCAGGTAGCAACTGGGAAATTGCTGGCAAGTTTTAACCAAGTTTACTGTGATAATCAGGAGCAGAAATTAGAATAGAAAGAGCTGGAAAACTTGCAATTTGACCAGAAAAATGCATGTAAATCTGGAGTCAAGGAAAGTGTGCTTGTTTAAAAGATCACAGACCCTAAAGAGATGCTAAGTACTTGACACAGAAATGCTTGAAGGTATCTCAGGAATGTGCAAGACCACACCAAAGACAGACTCAAGAGTGTAGAATGTAAAATTCCTTTAAGAATAGATCATGGGGGCCAGGTGCGGTGGTACATGCCTGTAATCCCAGAGGCTAGGGAGGCTGAGGCAGGAGGGTTGGAATTCAAAGTCAGTTTCAGCAATGGTGAGGCACTAAGCAACTCAGTGAGACCTCGTCTCTAAATAAAATACAAAATAGGGATGAGGATGTGGTTCAGTGGTTGAGTGCCCCTAAATTCAATCCCTGGAACCCTCTCCCCACAAAAATAGATAATGAGGACTCTATGCTTGCAAGGGGGGCATCTAGGAAGTTGTTTAATGATGCTGAGCTACTGGCACTCAAAGGGCACCACCGCCATGATACCAGGGGGTCCATGTACTGCATGAGCTGATTGCAGACCTTGGCATCATCCATGTGGTGCTGGTTCTGCAGGAATGTGGGATAGTAGAGTTAAGGGGCCATGGATGCTTCCACCAAGATGCCAAAGTAAGGCTTGGGAGGCCAGGCAATGTAGCAGGGCCAGAGAACCTGCAAGTGTCCCTTGAGAGGGTGATGCCTGAAGCTGGAGTGGAGATCCCAGGAATTAAGAGATGCTAGTAACATGTACTGTCTGCCAAGAAAAGTTGCTGGCTACAGACAGGCTAAAGAACAGCCCTGCAGGACCAAAGGAGTAGGGCTGCCCACGCCCTTGGGAGAGAACCTCTCCAGCCACGTGTCCCAGATGCTGTATGCAGAGGTACTGGACCTGTTTGCTTGCCTGTTTTTTAGTCTTCCTTTGGCCTCATCCCTTCTTTCTATGCTACTTCTCCTTTTTGGAATGGGAATGTTCACTCTGTGCCATTGTGTATTGGATATATGTAACCTGCTTTTGATTTTTACAGGGATTCACAGCAAGAATTTGACTAGAGTCTCAGAAGAGCCTTTGGACTTGGATTGGATTTTAAGGCAATGCTGGAACTGTTAAGACTACGGGCTTCTTGGAGATGAGCCAAATGCATTTTGCATTGGAATATGGACATGAGCTTTTTGGAGCCAGGGGAAGAATGTTGTGGTTTGGATATGAGGTGTCCTCCAAAATCTCTTGTTAATGCAAGAATATTCAAAGGTAAAAAGTATTAGATTATAAGAGCTATAACCTAAGCAATCCATTCTAGTTTGAATGATTGGGTATAAGTGTATGCAGGTGGGCATGGCTGGAGGAAGTAGGTTACTGGATGTGTGCCCCGGAAAAACTCATCTTCTTGCAGCCCCTTCCCCTCCCCAACCCTACCCTGTCTCTTTCCCAACCCCACTACGAGCTGAGCAGCTTTCCTTTGCTGGGCCCTTCCCCATGATGTGCTACCTAACCTGAGACCTAGAGTAACGGAGTCAGCCACCTATGGACTGAGACCTCTGAAACTGTGAGCCAAAAATAAACTTTTCCTCCTTCAAAAAAAGTTAAAAATAAAAAACAAAGGCTACTATGCACAAGATGTACATATTTCTTCCTATTCTAGTTTTTTTCCAAAGTAAATATTTATAATATATTACACATTAGTATCAAAAAACCTTGAGAGAATGGGAATCGTATTTTCCTTGCTCAGGCTTTTATCTTGTTCATTGCCTAATTCAGGGCTGGTCACACTAGGGACGCAGTTAGAATGAGTTGGCTCATTGTTAGGAACTGGCAGGTAAGGGCCACTAGGAGGGAGCGATAGGAAGGAACAAGTGACTGGGGACCATGATTATCAAAAGTGCTCACATATTTTAGGCAACAAATTGTCCTGGCCATCCTTGGATCAAATATATTTATATGTTTGTGTGAAATTTGAAAGCAGAATATTATATGTAAATTGAGAAATCTGGAGTTTAGGCACTTAACAATTAATTATGTGATAGAGAAAACTGGTAGGTATGTATGTGTGCATGAGTGTGCATGTGTGCTGTATGTGTGTATATCTGTACATGCGTGTGTGTGTTCATGAGCAAATGTGTGTGCTTCTGAGCAAATGTCTGTATGTGTGTTTGTATTTGTGTATATATGAGCATGTAAGTATGTATAAATACATATGTGTGTACGTGTATTTCTGTGTGTGTTGTGTGCATCTGTGTGCATGTATACAATGTGAGCTTGTGTCTGTGGCATACACACATATGTGCATGTGTGTGCGGGTACGTGCATGGACGAGTTTGACCACTAGTAAGGAGTGCTGTCTTGTTTAGTATAAAGAAGCTTAAGATACAAAAGCTGAGCCCAGATGTCTCTGTTAAACCAAGAAAAGGAAAGCACTGGGCACCTAACTTGTTCTGTACCAGCAAGGAAGAAGACTCTGACTAAGCAGAAGAAAGAGAAGGAAGGGAGAGGAAGAAAGGAGAGACTGGCCTCATGCAGAGGCTAGAGGAAGTTCCAAACAGCAGGCAGGCTGAAGGACTTACAATAAAGTCTAAGATTCAGTTTTAATTTCCACACTTTGCTGTGATATAAAGCTCCTCAGTTCACTGCCCAAGTCTCCGTGGTCTGCTGCAAGGAAAGTGGCCTGGCTTAGGTCTCGTATTTGTACAAAAATAAATCACTAAATCCAGGATGACAGCATCCAAAACCTAAGCAAAGGAAAAAGACCAAGACTGAGACCACATGCAGGGCCCAGGGAAAGGGAACAGCCAACTCTCAGGGGAAGATAACGAGGTCCATAGCCCAGCAGGGCAGGGCCTGGGAGCCAGCAGGGTCTAGGCCACACAAATATTCAGGATTTTGCAGAAAATCTGGGAAGGACTTTTAACAAATTGGGGTGAGGAGTCTCAGCTTCCGTCGTAACATCTTGAGAGCAGAGCGACCTCCCTTTTCTTCGGTTGTAGCTGTTCAGCTCCCCTTAAGCCTGACCAGAGGATCTCCAAGTGCCCCGGCACAAACCATGATGTTAGAATGAAAGGCCAGCCTCTCCCTGAGCTTCTGATGAGCAAGCATGTTCAAGATGGAAGTGATTTATGGATCTTCTTTTGTGATCTCGTGCAATGTTTCAAAGGGCTTTGCAGCTGTGAACAAATGCTTTCTCCCCTTTACATCCAGTTTGTTAGTAACCAGAATAGTTATCTCCAGAGTTGGATAACTTTGTCATGACCTTGTCATGACCTTTCATGTTCCATAGATATTTTCAGTAAATACAAATTTAGCATCTATCACGGGCCAGAAGTTGTTCTAAATATGAATAATGGACCCAAAAATGTGCTTGTCCAAAGGAAGATTAAATACAGAGCAATAAATCCAAACTGTCTGATCAGAATTATCAGATAGGCTTTGTGAACAGAAAGATTTCAAGAACCCACCCAGACCTGCTAAAGCACCCAGACCTGCTTTTGATCCATGTGCCTTTTGATTTGTCAATAAGCAAGAGTGTATTGGTTGAGGAAAAAGAGGCTATAGTGACAGTAGAACAGGAAGAGTGCCACGGCCACCATCCCAGAGCTGTGCCTCCAACACGTCATCAAACACTGGCTGAGTTCAGGCCAGACCTCCGCGAAATTCTGCATTAACCACAATGATGTAGCGTTTCGTGCCTGCTAAGACGGTGAGGTAAATGATGGTAAATGACAAGTGTTAGGAAGGATGTGGTTAAATTGATTCCACCAACTTGCTGGTGGGAATAGAAATGACATAGCCAGTTTGTGGGATAGTGTAGCAGTTCCTCAAAAAGTTAAACATCAAATTACCATGTGACTCAGCAAGGCCACTCATAGGCATATACCTAAGAGATCTGAAAACACACACATGTAAAAATTTATACATGAATATTTGTAGCAGCATTATTCAAAACAGCCAAAATGTGGAAAGAACCCAAACATCTAACAACTGATGAATCAATAAACAGTGTTGTATATCCATGCAATAGAATATTATTCAGCCATAAAAAGGAATTAAGGACTGATACAAACTGTAACACAGATCAAGCTTGAAAACATTAAGAGAAAGAACGCACAAAAGGCCACATATTATATGATTCCACTTAGATTAAGTGAAATTATTTGTCTTAAATAAACAAATCCATAAACCAAGGAAATCAGTGGTTTCCAGGAGTTGGGGGAAGGCAGAACAGTGAGGATGCCAATGGTACAGAGCTGCTTCAGGGGCTAATAAAAAGGTTCTGAAATTAGAGAACAGTTATGTTTGCACAATCTTGTAAATATATTAAAACCACTGAATTGTATACCTTAAAAGAGTAAACACTACGGCATGATAAGCTACATCTCAACTAAAACATATGTTAAAATTTGCAATGGCATGAAAAATTATTTATTCCATTTTGATGCCCATTCTATTAGAGGGAAGGCAGCAGTAGATGGGGAGATGAAGTTCTTCAGCTGTGAACTCACACACTTTGAAAGCAAGGACTATGTCTCATCTATCTCTGTGAACTCAGGAGTCATTGGGTTTTCTAGACCATATACCATATCCTCTGCATGTGTTAAGATACTTTGCATTATCAGTTAAGGAAAATGTAACTCAAACTCACCTAAACAATACAGAACTCACTGGTCCATTTGACAAAAACGTCCAGATTGAGACTTCAGGTAAACTGTTGCCACCAAAGATTCAACTTCATATCTCAATCCTGCACTTCTTGGGCAATTCTGACACATGATTGGATTCCTTCCTGTTCCTAAGATGACTTCCAGTATCTTCTAGAGCTAAACACGTCCTCATTTAGGTTCCTAGTCGTTTACTCAAAATCCAGAAAGTAATAACTGTTGGTCTTTTTTTAATTTTGGTACTGGAGATTGAACTCAGGGACACTTGACCACTGAGCCACATCCCCAGCCCTATTTTGTGTTTTATGTAGAGACAGGGTCTCACTGAGTTGCTTAGTGCCTCACCATTGCTGAGGTTGGCTTTGAACTCACGATTCTCCTGTCTCAGCCTCCCTAAGTACTAGAATTACAGGCTTGCGCCACTGCGTCCAGCTAACTGTTGGTCTTTACTGGGTTGACTTAAGTCTTGTACCAAAGTGAAACAGAGCACAGAATTCAGGAGGAACCTTTCAAAAACTAAAGCAAAGTAACAAAGCTGAGTGTATTTTCTTAACCCATTTAAGAAACCTACTTGCTCAAATCCAGCTTAAAAGGGGCTGCGGGTGTGGCTTAGTCTAGATAGAGTGCCTGCTCAGCACACAGGAGATCTGGCTTCCATCCCAGCACACACTCACAAAACAACTGGTCACAAGAAAAAGGGAAAAGGGATACATGTATAGGAGTAAAGGGGTACTTATTCTATAGTAGGGAGATTCTAGCCTTTAAAGTATTCATCAGTTAGGGTAGCAGGGACTGATGCCTCCTTTTGATGGCTCATTTCTAAAAATCAATATGACAAAGTACCTGAATAATTTTCAAAGAGATCTCCAGTGAGACACCTCGGGCTCTATCTGGCTCACTCAGCAGGCACTCTCCCATGTGCAAGCCTAGGGCTTGGCAATTTTCTTTTTTTTAGCAAGGTAAGAATTTACTGTTTTAAACCAGTGAACTGGTCATTAGATGGGACCAAGTTCCCATCATGGCTCCCTGTCAAAAAGAAGAATGAAGAATGTCCTCTCTGTAGGGGATTTTTGATCACTTGTATGAATAAGAGAACATTATGCTAAGCAAAATAAGCCAATCCCAAAGAACCAAAAGCTGAATGTTTTCTCTGATATGCAGATGCTAATTCACAATAGAGGTAAGAATAGAGGTATTTTGGACTAGACGGGGGCGGAGGTGTGAAGGGAAGAGCGGGGGCATGGAGGTAGGAAAGATAGGGACATTATTACCCTATGTACATATATGACTACATGACCTGTGTAACTCTACGTCATGTACAACCAGACGAATGAAAAGTTACACTCCATTTATGTATGATGTGTCAAAATGCATTGTACCATCATGTATAACTAATTAGAAAAACAACAAAAAAAGAATAAACAATAAGGGTCACTTTGACAGCTGTGTACAAAGAAAGGCAAGTACACAAAGACAGAAATCGAGTGGCGTGGGAAGCCCTCCACCTCTTGCAAAGGGTTTTCTAGGCAAAAGACAACTTTAAAAATGTGCCAGTTTTGGGGCTGGGATTTTGGCTCAGTGGTAGAGCACTTGCCTCACATGCGTGAGGCACTGGGTTTGATCCTCAGCACCACATAAAAATAAATAAAATAAAGATACTGTGTCCACCTACAACTAAAAAAAATTTTTTTTTAAATGTTCCAGTTTTACCTTAAGTAATTTGCCCACTGTACTGTATTTTGTTACTATGCTTAAATGTGTGGGGCAGGCTGACTTTATAAAAGTAAAGAGGTTTATTTAGTGCCCAAGGGCAAATCACCAGCCCTGGCTTGACTCTGGGGAGGTCCACGGCAGATGGTGGATGTGGTGTCAAACAGCAGGAGCATGTGTGGGGGGATCACATTTATAAACAGGAGTCCAGATAAAGGTGAGGTTCCCCCACTGTCTTTTGAGGGACAATGACCTAAGGACCTTGTACCAGGCTCCACCTCTTAAAGTGCCCACCACCTGCCAACACCACCATGTTGGGGACCATGTTTCTAACACATGAACATTTAGGGGATACATTTAAACTATATCCAAACCCCAGTACCACTAATATCCTAACCTATGTATATTTAAATTTACAATTTAAAAATTTACTGAAATGCCATCGAGAGATGATTTTTTATATCTTAAACCAGGATTATCAGGAGTTTGTTATCATAGCACAAAATCTTTGTGTTAGCAACAGCATAAGAAACCCTGAAGCAAGAAATTTTCTCATTTAAAACTGCACAGAAGAAATTCAAATGAGTTCTCACTGTCAAAGAGTGCATAAACAGCCAGAGCTTTCCATCTCCAGCTTCTGCAACCACTGTCTTGCCTCCTGTTTCCAATTTTTTCCAAATGCAAAACTGATCATTAAATGTAATCATTGCATTTTTCTTAGAGGAAGTAACAGACACACTGAGTTAATAAATGTGTTCTCATACTGCAAGAGGCATCATTCAGCAAGCTTCAAAGAGAAAAAATCTTATCTTTGATGCTCATTGGCCATGAGACCTGGAGCAAACTTCCCAAGCTCTCCATCTTGCTCCCTTAGAATGGTGGAGAAAGCAAAGATCAACCAAAATGATGCCTTCATGGCACTTATTCCCATGCCCAGGTCACTTAATAATTCCTTGTTGGTAATGTTATCATTATCATAACTTGCAGGAAATGTGTTCTAAATACCTGAAATATAGCCATTAATTATTTAATATCCCCCACTCAACTCTACAATGTGCATATCTGAGAAATGAGGCATGGCTTTCCTCCTTTATCAAATGCAAAAACTGAGAACATACTAATAAAGAGCATATACTAATAGAGATAAATCTATGGCAGAACAAGAAAAAATGAAACTCTTTTATATCAAATGTCTATGCAAGCTAAGACTACTGACACATAGGAGCACCAATTCTCTGAGCCAGAAGAGAATGCACTGACGAATCCCATTACATCATTTGAGATAACCAATCAAGGTCCAGAAAGTCACAGAGAGCTAAATTCAGACCAAATATTTATTCAATGACCTAGCACCAGAGTTCCTGCTGACTGGCGGGTGCATAGGCCAAGGCCTATGACCACCTGCAGGGACCACCGTGAAAGCCCAGCCAAGGGCAGACCTGAGACTGCTAGCCACCAGTCACAGGAGAACTCAGACCCAGGGGAAAGACTGCCTATGGGGATACCTATGGGAGACCTGGCCTAAGTGAGGCCCAGGACCGGCCCCAGTTCTGCGCCAGAGTTCCTGCCAACTGGCAAGAGAACAAGGCAGGGCCCAGGACCACCTTCAGGGACCCCCAAGGGAGCCCAGCCAAGATTACTCCCACTGCCATCTTGAGTTACTTCCATTACCACCGCTACCATCTTTAGTGGCAGTACTGTCCACCTGGGGACACCTGCTGGGGACTGGAAGTGAACTCTAAAGTGAGATACAGGTAATCTGTAGTGTCACTACAAGATTATAGGATAGAAACCGCAATAACTCAGATCTACATTGCAAG
This sequence comes from Xerus rutilus, assembly GCA_028644305.1. Classification (NCBI taxonomy): domain Eukaryota; kingdom Metazoa; phylum Chordata; class Mammalia; order Rodentia; family Sciuridae; genus Xerus; species Xerus rutilus. Next base: position 6,551,593 of record CM053412.1, read on the forward strand.
AAAGGAAGATACGTAATCAACATGAAAAAACAAGGGAAGAAAGTGCCCCAAATAAACCTACATACTACAATAATAGAATCCATTGACAGCACAGTTGATGAAATGTCAGAGAAAGAATTCAGAATGTATGTAATTAAAATGATCTGCAAATTAAAGAATGACTTAAGCAAGCAAACAGGCAAAAATTGATCACTACAACAAAGAGATAAGAGAGCAAATACAGGCAGCAAAAGATTACTTTAAGAAAGAGCTAGACAATAAACCAAATAAAAAACTCGATAGAAAGCATCATCAGCAGACTAGATCACTTGGAAGACAGAACCTTGGATAATGAAGACAAAATATACAATCTTGAAATTAAAGTTGACCATACAGTGAAGATGGTAAGAAACCATGAAAAGAACATACAAGAATTATGGGATAGCATCAAAAGACCAAATCTAAGGTTCATTGGGATAGAAGAAGGCACAGAATTTCAAACCAAAGGAGTATATAATCTCTTCAATGAAATAATATCTGAAAATTTCCCAAACATAAAAAATGAATTGGAAAATCAAACACAAGAGGCTTACAGGACACCAAATGTACAAAACCACAACATATCTACACCAAGGCACATTATAATGAAAATGCCCAGCATACAGAATAAGGTTAGAATTTTAAAGGCTGCAAGAGAGAGAAACCAGATTATATATAAGGGGAGACCAATTTGGATCTCAGCAGATTTTTCAGCCCAGACCCTAAAAACCAGGAGATCAAGGAACAACATATACCAAGCTCAGAAAGAAAATAGATGCCAACCAAGAATCTTATATCCAGCAAAACTGAGCTTCAGATTTGATGATGAAATAAAAACCTTCCATGATAAACAAAAGTTAAAAGAATTTACAGCAAGAAAGCCTGCATTATACAGCATTCTCAGCAAAATATTCCATGAGGAGGAAATGATAACCAACAATGAAAATATGCAAAGAGAGGATCTACACTAAGGGGAAAAAAAAGGCTAATAAAATGAGAAACCAAGTCAAGGTAAAAATCAAAAATAAACCAAAATGACTGGGACTACAAATCAAATTTCAATAATAACTCTGAATGTGACTGGCCTAAACTCATCAATTAAAAGACATAGACTGACAACCTGGATAAATAAAAATACCCAACAATATGCTGCCTTTAAGAGACTTATCTCACAGGAAAAGACATCCACAGACTGAGGGTAAAAGGGTGGGAAAAAACGTATCACTCACATGGAGCATATAAACAAGCAGGAGTTTCCATCCTCATATCACATAAAGTGGACTTCAAACCAAAGTTAGTGAAAAGGGATAAAGAAGGACATTTCATACTTCTTAAGGGAATCATACATCAACAAGACATAACAATCATAAATATCTATGCCCCAAACAATGGGGCATCTATGTATAACAAACAAATCTTTCTCAACTATAAGAATCAAATAGACCACTACACAATAATGCTTGGCGATTTTAATTTTCTTACCACGGGATAGATCTTCCAAACAAAAACTAAACAAAGAAACCATAGAACTCAACAAACAACAATTTAGACTTAACAGACATATATAGAGTATTCCATCCATCAATGAGCAAATACACTTTTTTCTCAGCAGCATATGGATCCTTCTCCAAAATAGATCATACATTATGTCACAAAGCAAGTCTTAGCAAATATAAAAAAATAGAGATACTATCCTGCATCCTATCTGACCACAATGGAATAAAATTAGAAATCAATGACAGATTAAAAAATAGAAACTACTCCAACACCTAGAAACTAAATAGCACACTATTGAATGACACATGGATAACAGAAGACATCAGGGAAGAGATAAAAAAATTCTTAGAGGTAAATGAAAACTCCAATACAACATATCAAAATCTCTGGGACACCATGAAGGCAGTGCTAAGAGGAAAGATCATTGTATTAAGCTCATTCATTAAAAGAAGAAAAAGTCAACAAATTAATGACTTGACTCTACATTTCAGAGTCCTAGAAAAAGAAGAACAAACCAACATCAAAAGAGGTAGAAGACAGGAAATAATTAAAGTCAGGGCTGAAATCAACGAAATTGAAACAAAAGAAACAATTCAAAAAATTGGCAAAACAAAAACAACCTGGTTCTTTGAAAAAATAAACAAAATTGACAAACCTTTAGCCACCCTAACAAAAAGGATAGAGAAAACCCAAATTACTAAAATTTATGAGGAAAAAGAAAATATTATGACAAACACTACTGAAATATACAGGATAATTAGAAACTATCTTGAAAATTTATACTCCAGTAAAATAGAGAACCCTGAAGACACTGACAGATTTCTAGAGGCATATGACCTACCCAGACTAAACCAGGAGGACATACACAACTTAGATCAATTTGAAGCAAGAAAATAGAAGATGCCATCAAGAGCCTTCCAACCAAGAAAAGCCAGGACCAGATGGATTCTCAGCCGAGTTCTACAAGACCTTCAAAGAAGAATTAATATCAATACTCCTCAAACTATTTTATGAAATAGAAAAGGAGGGGACCCTTCCAAACTCATTCTATGAGGTGAGTATCACCCTGATTCCAAAACCAGACAGAGACATATCAAAGAAAGAAAATTTCAGACCAATATCTCTGATGAATATAGATGCAAAAATTCTCAATAAAATTTTGGCAAATTGCATACAAAAACATATTAAAAAATAGAGCACCATGACCAAGTGAGGTTCATTCCAAGGATGCAAGTTTGGTTCAACATACAGAAATCAATTAATGTAATCCATCACATCAATAGACTTAAAGATAAAATCATATAATTTTATCAATTGATGCAGAGAAAGCATTTGACAAAATACAGCACCCTTTTATGTTCAAAACACTAGAAAAACTAGGGATAATAGGAACATACCTCAACTTTGTAAAAGCTGTCTATGCTAAACCCAAGGTCAGCATCATCTTAAATGGAGAAAAATTGGAAACATTCCCTCTAAAACTGGGAACAAGACAGGGATGCCCTCTTTCACCACTGCTATTCAACATAGTCCTTGAAACATTAGCCAGAGCAATTAGACAGATGAAAGAAATTAAAGGGATACAAATAGAAAAAGAAGAATTCAAACTATCGTTATTTGCCTATGACATGATTCTATACTTAGAGGATCCAAAAAATTCCACCAGAAAACTTCTAGAATTAACAAATGAATTCAGCAAAGTAGCAGGATATAAAAATTAACATCCATAAGTCAATTGCATTTCTATACATGAGTGATAAACCCTCTGAAAGAGAAATTAGGAAAAATATCCCATTCACAATTTCCTCAAAAAAAAAATAAAATACTTGGGCATCAATTTAACAAAAGAGGTGAAAGACCTCTACAATGAAAACTACAGGACACTAAAGAAAGAAATTGAACAAGACCTTAGAAGATGAAAAAATTTCCCATGCTCTTGAATAGGCAGAATCAATATTGTCAAAATGGCCATACTACCTGAAGCACTATGTAGATTCAATGCGATTCCAATTAAAATCCCAATGTCATTCCTTATAGAAATATAAAAGGAAATCATGAAATTAATTTGGAAGAATAAGAGACCCAGAATAGTCAAAGCAATCCTTAGCAAAAGGAGTGAAGCAGGAGACATCACAATACCAGACCTTAAGCTATAGTAACAAAAAATGCATGATACTGGCACCAAAATAGTCATGCAGACCAACAGTACAGAATAGAAGACACAGAGACGAACTCACTTAAATACCTTATACTAGACAAAGGTGCCAAACATGTACATAGGAGAAAAGATAGCCTCTTCAACAAATGGTGCTAGGAAAACTGGAAATCCATATGCAGCAAAATTAAATTAAACCCCTATCTCTCACCATGCACAAAATTCAACTCAAAGTGAATCAAGGACCTAGGAATTAGACCAGAGACCCTACACCTAACAGAAGAACAAATAGGCCCAAATATTCATCATGTCAGATTAGGACATTACTTCCTTAACAAGACTCCTATAGTGCAAGAAGTAAAATCAAGAATCAATAAATGGGATGGATTCAAACTAAAAAGCTTCTTCTCAGCAAAAGAAACAATGAAGTGAACAGAGAGCCAACATTCTAGGAATAAATTTTTGCCACATGCACATCAGACAGAGCACTAATTTTCAGGATATATACAGAACTCAAAAAACTTAACGCCAAAAAAACAAACAACCCAATCAATAAATGGGCTAAGGAGCTGAACAGACACTTCTCAGAAGAAGATATACGTTCGATCAACAGACATATGAAAAAATGTTCAACATCTCTAGGAATTAGAGAAATACAAATCAAAACTACTCTAAGATTTCATTTCATACCAGTCAGAATGGCAGTTATCAAGAATACAAACAACAAACAACAATAAGTGTTGGTGAGGATGTGGGGGAAAAGGCATGCTCATACATTGCTGGTGGGACTGCAAATTGGTACAACCAATCTGGAAAGCAGTATGGAGATTCCTTAGAAAACTTGAAATGGAACCACCATTTGACCCAGCTATCCCACTCCTCGGTGTATACCCAGAATACTTAAAAACAGCATACTACAGTGACGCAGCCACTTCAATGTTTATAGCAGCTCAATTCACAATAGCTAAACTGTGGAAGCAACACAGATGCTAGATGCTCTTCAACAGATGAATGGATAAAGAAACTGTGGTGTATATATATACACAATGGAATATTACTCAGCAATAAAAGAGAATAAAATTATGGCATTTGCAGGTAAATGAATGGAGTTGGAGAACATCATGCTAAGTGAAGTAAGCCAATCTCAAAAACCCAAATGCCGAATGTTCTCTCTGATAAGTGGTTGCTGATCCATAATGGGGGAGAGGACACGGGAAGAATAGAGGAATTTTGGTCAAAGGGGAGGGGTTGGAGAGGGGGCATGGGGGCAGGAAAATGGTGGAATAAGATGGATATCATAGCCCTAGCTTCATGTATGTCTACACATATGATGTGATTCTACATTACATACAACCAGAGAAATGAAAAGTTATGCTCTATCTGTGTACAATGAATCAAAATGCATTCTGCTATCATGTGTACCTAAGTAGAATAATAAATTTTTTAAAAGTTCAAAAATAAATAAATAAAATTAACCTCATTTTAAAAATGGACCTTGTATCTTCTTCTTTTTTTTTTTAAATATTTTGTTTTGTTGTAGATGAACACAATATCTTTATTTATTTTATGTGGTGCTGAGGATCGAACCCAGTGCCTCACGTATGCGAGGCAAGCGCTCAACTGCTGAGCCATAGCCTCAGCCCCTTGTATCTTCTTCATAAAAGTAAAAATCATAAACTTGTATCTTAATACAGATGATATATACGTATATTTCTAAGCATTTTCCATAGTCACTCATTTCACTTCCATATATCACCTCATTCCATAGATTCAGGGTATGGCTTTTCACACGTGGACTCACGTGTGTCTCAGTCGTACAGCTGGTGACACCATGGAGCTGGCAGTTAGAAGATGCATGAGAGCCAGGTGGTATTTGAACCCTGACCATGTGCCCCTGTGTCCCTGTCTGCACAGCCCTGTTTGAAGGTCATGTGGTCATTTGTGGCCATACTTAACTTTCAAATTAAATTTAATTAAAATTAAATAAAACTACAATCTCAATTCTTCCACTGTACCAGCTACAGTTCAAGAGCGCAGATGCACATGTGAGCTGAGGCCTCTAGGGGACAGCTCACATATGGAACATCTCCATTATTCCAGAGAGTTCCCTGGCACTGCGCTGACACAAAACCTTGCAGTCCTGGGCTCCCGACCAGGACACTGCACTGCTTCCTGGGCTCTAGCAGTCTGTCTGCTTGGCTGTCTGTTCAGTAGTTTCCCTTGAATCCAAAACAAATCCCCAAAATTGTTCATTCATATACTGAACCAGTTTACTTAGGATATTTCCCAAGTATTCAATATAACATGCCAAAAATCAAAAAGCAACTAAAACCACATTCCTAGAAGGTAAAAATTTAGAAAGTACTTCTCAGTCTCTCTTGCTTATCACAATTGGGCAATGCTGCATTCTGGTGGAATAAATGTACAGGGGACCGAAAAGCATCGTATTACAGGCAAACATGCTGGTGAGGGGGTATTAACTGGGCAAGCTAGTGATGAATTGCTTTCCAAATATTTTCTTGCATTCTTGTGGATTAGAACTTTAAATGCATTCCCCCACAGAAGTTTTGACACATATCATGGTTCAGTCTATTTCATCTGAGAGTAGCCTGGGAATATAATCTCTGATTTACCTGAAATATCGTATCATTTGCTATTAAAGAATCTTTTAATCAAATGAGAAAGGAAATCACAGAACCTAAGGACCTCCTCAATAGCTCCTCATTCTGACATTCTCTTGAACTTGTGGGACAATAATTTTACAATTATTATTTATAAATAAACCCAAAATTAAGCTTAGGTAGGAGTCAAGAAAGAGGGGTGACATGTGTAATGGGTGGGGCTGTTTGTGGACAGGCCAAATCAGGCAGTGGAATCAACTTGCACCTCGTTAGTGATCTTGTATGCCTAACTTAAGTCAAGAATCCCTCAAAAGTCATAGAAATACGTAATGATCCTGCATTCTTCCATCAGCATTTCTTCTCTCTACTTCTCTTCTTTCCACCTTCCATTCTTCTACTCCATTTTTTCTTTTCTTTTAAGATCATCTCCACTTCAGATCAGAAAGAGGATCAGACTTCGCAGGATTTAAGTTTTCCATACTCTAGAAGGAGACTTAGGAATGTGCTGTTCCTTTAAATCTCCTTTTCTTAGCCAGGCACAGTGGCATACACCTAGAATCCCAGCTACTTGGGAGGCTGAGGCAGGAGGATTGCAAATTTGAGGCTAGTGAGACCATGCCCTAAAATAAAAAGTAAAATGGGCTGGGGTTAAACTCCTTCTCTTTCTACACCTTCTTTTCTTGTGTCTTATTAATAGCAGCTACCCTAATGGGGAACTTATTATTTGCTAAAACATTTTGTAGTAGTATTATAATAATTATTCTGTTTACTATTATCATTATTTTATTTAATCTCAAAACAACTTCTGCTCTAAGCTTTGTGTCTGAGAGGATTATAAGATCCATTCTATAGAGAGAATGCCAAATGTAATTTACTTGGGCCTCATAAAAACAGGTAAAGGGACTGGCTGTGCCTTTTCATGCATCTGCCTCAAATGTGTGCTCCATCACTGCATAGGCTATCTCCAGAATCCTCACTTCAGAACTGCCTGGTCCAGCGAAAAGAGCTTCACCAAAGGGATTTAAAAATCTTGGTTCTCATCCTATTCCACAATAATTCATCTGTAATTGTAGGAAAATTATTTGTCTGGTTTTTTACTTGTAGGATGAAGAACTAAAGTGGATGATTTTTGAAGTCCCTTCCAGCTCAAAACTAGAACTCTATTCTACCAAGAGAAGGACAGATATTTCTCCTAAGTGTATCATTTTGGCCACGTTTTAACCAATGACAACTGGTATGTGTTCTGATTGTCACGCTGAGCCAGGCAGCTGACACACACTCTTCCGTCTCATGTTAGGTAAGTGCACTAACCCTAGGAACAATGTTGACGTGCTTCATTGCACCTTGGGTAGTGTCTCAGGGCCGCGATGCAGAAAGGGAGGCTCAGAGGGTCAGCCTTGCTCCTGCTGGGAAGGACAGAGCCTAGATCCACCCCCAGACATTGATTCCAAACTCCAAAAGGCATATTCTCAACCCCTGCCTCTGTGGCTAGCAGCCACAGGCTGGAGTTTCCATTGTGCACAAATACCTAGCACTAGAGAGCAATAATGCAGAATATATCAATACTTAGGAAAAAATAGGGGGAAACAAGCACATGCATTTTGGTGACCAGCCTCCTACAGCGTCCGAGGTAGTGGTATACTTAATTTTTATGTGCTCCATTTACCTACAGAATCAACTTTCACTTATGAATTAACCTGATTTCCATTGAATCTTGTAAAAAAATCATATTACAATCAATGATTATAGTTGCTTTGTTAAGCTTAAAAATCTCTACTGTAGGTTTTTAATCGGCATTTCCCCAAAATAGTTTAATACTGTTTTTTAAAATGATGTGGTAAATCCTGGCTCATAATAACATATACAATGAAACCACAGTGTAGCCGCAGCTTCACTGCCTAGAGTCCTGGAACACTGACAGCCTCAGATGGGATCTTAGCCTTGCTGAGATTTGGTTTATAAGGTCAGCTTAGACATCCCTAGAGCCACTGCTCATTATTCTCGGGTTAGATCTGTCTTCAGGTATAAATGGGTTATGTGTTGTTTATTTTTTCTTTTTGTTGTTAGTTCAATCAAATGTGTCTTATGAAAACTGCTCTTGTGAAATGAATCAATGGACAGATATTCAAGATAACAAAGCTAGACTCTAGGCAGACATGTGAATGTTCACCATACAACTCTTTAGACTTTTATATTATAAAATTTTAAAGTAAAATGGGAGAAGATCTCTCATAAAATACTTATTAACTATTGTACGAGTACTTACAGACCCTTGCGATACAGCAGGCATTGGTATACGCTGGAAAAGGAGTTTACAGTTTAATGTGACAATCCTGTGGAACTGGCTAACCTACACTTGAAACTCAAAGCCAAGAACCAGAGATTGTTTAGCTGGACCGCCCATGAGCCAAGGCAGCCTGAGTGGGCTCCCAGGTGTCTATTGAGATGAACCAATCAAGACTGTCCGATGAACTAGAAAGCCAATCAGAAAGCTCCCCACCCTCTACTCATTTCTACCACCTCCACACTGCCAAAAAGTCTCCCTAAGATAATGTGCCACCCAAACAGAACACTGCCGACCCAACACTGTCTTAAAAGCCCTGCTTTTACTCTGCACAACCCAACGTCTTTTCCAATCCCTGAGTCTCCACCAGAAGGACACAGTGGTGGCTAACACCCTGCTGTGCAGCAAGCCCTGAGTCAGCAGCCACTGGTGAGCTCCGCAGGTGCTCTTCATCCTTCACCCCCAGCTACAGTCATCCACCAGGTCAGCTCAGGTTAGTCGTGATGATCTTCAAAAGCAAATGCTGTGCCTGCATTTTCTCCAAGTGCTTTGAGCGAGAAGGGAATAAGGTTATCAGTAGCTTGCCCAGAACATAACCCCAGGTGCTTCCTTGGAAGCAGCCTACTCAAGAAGGTCATGTGCAAGGTGGTTCTCCTGGAGAAAAGTATCGAGAACCTCTGGGTGTTCGATGTGAGCTCACGTCTGTGCAGTAAAGGAAAAGGAAGTGACATCAGCAATAGCTGCCTATAGGCTGCTGCTCACTTGTGCAGCAGTCACCTGAGTGATTGTGACTGAGCCACTCAAACAGACTTAAGGAAAACTGTTTTTGTCCATCAGTCTCTATCCAGTCTCTCCCATCCCACCCAACCAAATGTTTACATCCTGGTTCTTCAAGGTGGATCCTAGCTTGTCCTCTCATCATTCCCTGGAAGAAAAGGAATGAAACCCCCACAGTTACAAACAGAAAAGGAAGAGAGGGAGAAAGCAAGATACAACCTACTTTACAGTCATGCTGAAAATAGGAATGTATTCAAAGGGATGCACAAAGACATAGCCTCAATATTTTAGCTCTAAAGATGACGGTCAAAATGGCGCATTACCTCATCAAATATATCAGCTCTTCCAGGGAACTGTTGCTGTGCTTCATATATTCTTCTCTGAATTTCCAGATAGACTCTGAAACTATCATTTCATTCTGGATCAACAAATTCTATACAAAAGGGAAGACCTAGCAATGTGATACCCAAGCACAGCGTTCGTCTCCTTAGTCTTTCTCTTAAATACAACACTAGCGTTTCACTGTTGGTATGATGAGATCTGATAGGGCATATGAGTCAATGCAAGAACTGTCTTTCTTATTACTGGGAACTGGCTAATTTAGGAGATAATGAGTGTGTCATCTTTATATGTCAGCATAGGGAACGTGGACACAGTCCTCCAAAGGTTCCTGCAGGTGGGGAGCTGGAAAAGGTGAATTTTTTAAGGTCTTTGCAACTTGACATTTCTAATCAGGTTTCTAAGACAAAATCTAAACAGAAAAAGAATAAAATAATGGGAGAAAAAAGCTAAGAGAAAAAAATGTTCAAATCAGTAAGAAGGTTGCAACGGGCTGAGCGCACATGGGTCTCTTTCATGGTGTGCCTGTTTCGTCAAGTTCCTCGTATGGCACCCCAGGACTCACGATGCAATCAGGCACCACATACAGCACTTCTACAGCTCTGTGTAAACACCCAGTTCACCTGTTGCCTGACACCATCACGAATGGTCTCACAGACTCAGCCGGACAGCAGAGCCAAGTGCTACACAGATGGGCCTCCCGTGGCTCGGGGGCTGCTCCTCAGTCCTGAGCTCAAACCGTCTCCAGGTCTAGCCAGGACTGACAGCCCTGGTCCTGAAGGAGAAATCCAAGATGCCAAGCAATGTATGTGAAGGTGGGAAGCAGACCCAAGATGAATCCCAGACCCCTTTGACAAACTAAGGGAGTAGGTCCCCTCCCAAACTCACTTTATTATCCAAGTGAACCACATGGTAAATGTTAACATTCCCCACAAGCATGTATGTGGAAATCCCAGTGACCAAGGGGATGGTCATAGCAGGTCTTTGGAGGGTGATTAGGTCATGAGTCCTCCAGACTAAGATTAGTGCCCTTATAAAAAAAATCCAGAGAGCCCATTGTCCCCTAGAGAAGATGCTATCTATGAGCCAAAAAGGGGGTGCTCACCAGACACCAAATCAGCCCTTGATCTTGAATTCCTCATCCTCCAGAACCATTAGAATTTTTTTTTCTGTTTTTGTAAACTACTCATTTTATGGTAGAATTGTCCCTCAGCATCCATTGAGGATTGGTTCCAGGACACCTCACAGATATCAAAATCCCTGGGTGGTCAAGTCCTTTATATAAAATGACATAATATTTGCATGTAACCTATACACATCTTCCTGCACAATTCAAATCATCTGTAGATTACTTATAATACCTAGTATAATGTAAACACCGTGTTAATAGTTGTTATTTTTTTTAGGGAATAACATCAAAAATAAAAGAAGTTTTGCCCTTTTCAGTACAGATACAATTTTTCTTCTGAATGTTTTCACCCTATGCATGGCTGACTCCATAGCTGTAGAACCCACGGATAAGGAGCGCTAGCTAAATATTGCTACAAGTGTCTGAACAGACATAGACCTTTACCAACAAAAAGTGGACATACATGCAAAATTGTGCACACAAACCATAAAACAAATTTCAATTCTGCTCAAAAGTAAACATGAGTGAGAAAGCTACTTTTGCTTCCTGGAAAAAGAAAATGGTAACTTCATTTTATCTAATCATTTTAACTTACCTTGAATATGGCGATAGATGTTGAAAGTAATGACCAGCAAGCGAAATCATAGATATTGTAATTTGCCTGATGATGATGGGCGTATGGCTCGTTGCTAGCTGTCCAGGCAGTGTCATTGCTCTATTTCATCCTCATTAAGAGAACTTCAGGGCTGACAGTATAGCTCAGTGATAAGGCACTTGCCTGGCATGCACAGGCCCTGGTTCCATCACCAGCACTGCAAAATAGCATAGATAAAAAGAGAGAATTTCAGTCTTTATAGAATGGCAACATGCACAGGTATTAAAAAGAAAAAAAAGCCAGGCGCAGTGGCACATGCCTGTAATCTCAGCACTTTGGGAGGCTGAGACAGGAGGATCATGAGTTCAAAGCCAGCCTCAGCAACAGCGAGGTGCTAAGCAACTCAGTGAGACCCTGTTTCTAAATAAAACACAAAATAGGGCTGGGGATGTGGCTCAGTGGTCAAGTACCCCTGTGTTCAATCCCTGGTACCAAAAAAAAACAAAACAACCTCCAGTACCAGACTCTCTTGCAGCCAAAGGTGGCTGTGAGATATGGTTCAGGCAAGATATGTATTTATTAGGGTTCCTAGAAATAGTCTAAGTCTTGATACAGACACTTGCCCTCCCTCTTTCATCTTTCTCACTCTTGTGTCACTACCACAATCCCCAGAAATCCTGCAGTCACGCGGGAAGAGCAGCAAAGGTGAAAGGTAGAGTGAGCAGGCCCACAGACACCACATTGGACCCCAAAATGACAGCTGCCACCCTCTGCAAGAGGAATAACCAGTTATTTGTTTAAGCAGCATCAAAACCAGGTCACTCTCAACAAAGTCAATCTCTACTCAAGGGTGGACCAAGAAACATCACGTTTTCCCAAAATTCCCGGGGCTTTACTCATACCAGAGTAAAGGAGTCATCTGCAGAAAGATGTACCTGTTGGCCTCATGCCCCACCTCAATGACCTTGCACACCAAGAAGAAGACAGTCACCATTGTGGTTACAAGGACACGAAGGACAGTGAACTGCAAGGTCATCTTCTGAGGTACAATGTTAAAGACAATGTTTTACCAAGTACTGTAACAATGTCAGTATGTGTCCCAATTTCCTATAGATGGGAAACTGTTCTGGAATAAAGACAGAATCAATTGGATTATATAGTGCCTGTAGAGAATAACAGACCATGCCATTCTCCAACTATTTAGAGCAAACAAAAAACAGATTTCAATGTAAAGGCAAGGAAATCAGAGAAACGATGATGTCAAAAGGGGGTCCAAGCATTTCAGACGATGAACTCCAGTTTCCAGAGTACCTGTGCAGAGGGTCTTAGGAAACTTACCTTTGGTCATTCAGAGTCTGTGAAGGGAGCTACTTAGTTCCTAGACTCAGAACTGTTGTCCCTTTAACTACTCCTCTAGCGTGTATAAAATCAGCAGGACTAGCGGCTGCTGCCTCCTTTGCAAAACTGCAGTAGGAAGCAGATCAATGGCAGTGCAGTTTTTCCATCTCAGTCCGCAGCTTGCATAGTTTTGGGGCACTCTTCTGGGTAAACTTCAACATGATTTACATGGATCTGTCCCAGTCGCTACAGCACAAGAGCTGACTACCTTTCAAAATTGGTCTAACAAAGTTATGAACCCATTTTTTAATTCCTAGATGGGGAGTGTCCACTTCCATGACCATAGACCTGCCTAGAGAGTGGAGGCCGTGGGCAGGCAATGGTTCCTATGAATGGAGTGGAAAGGAAAGAAAGAAAAACAACTTGGTAGTTGGGACAGACACATTGGGCAGTCACTCCGCAGTCCTCTTCCCTTGCCCACCAGTCGGTGTAGATGCTGAGCATGCCCAATACTCACTCTTGCGGGCACCCCTGCAGCCTGAGGCCATGAGTCCAGTTCTGCTCACTCAGACACAAGGCTTGGGACTGCAAGGAAAGGCTTCCATTCTAGGTAAAATGAGACAGGCATGCAAGAAGAGCTTCCTCGTGCCATCTTGGCAAAGCTGTAAAGATGTGCCGTTTAGAAGTGTGGCAACCACTTGGTGACCTTGAAGCATCAAGGCTGTTGGCAAACACTAAACATGCTCCAGACGCTTGAGCAGAGGGAAAAACAGAGCATGGGACTCCCATGACATTAAGCCACCAACCAATCTGAGAACGCCTGCCTCTATACATTGCATCAAGTGTATGATGAGCACCCTTTACTACTTGGTTGCTCCACCCTGCCCCGGTGTCCTGCAGTCTGGAAGAACACAGACTGGCGCAGATGAAGAGTGGGACCTACAAGATCACAGCAATTATAACAGAAAAGAAATTCAGGAACAATATAGTCACAACGGCCAGTCTAAAAATTAGCATATTAGTCCTTGAAAATATTTTTCTGGCAGAGTAAGAACCAGGTGGAACAATTCTAGGGTTCCTCAGTCTCCAGGTCAATTTCAAATGAAGGTGAGACTTCTCTGGAAGGAATTTCAAAACTTCTTCTTCATGGAGAATGTGCTTCCTTATCCGACAGGCATGATTATAAAAAAACAAGGAAATACAAGAAAAGTTTCTTATATTTACTTAGCAAACTTACTTATGGAGGGATTGATAATTTCATTTTATTTGTAATAATTAATCCTTGCAACACTCTGATGGGGAGATGGAGGGATAAAGGATTATTGCTACCATTTTAGAGAGGAGAAGATAAAAAGAACATAAAGTTATACAACCACCTACAAGCCTGTCAGGAAGCAGTCTCGTGCAGGCAGTAGTTAGACAGCAGAGGAGACGGCAGACACCTTAGATCCCCATCCAGCTCTGTCCTCGAGGAGGGCTCCTGGTGACTCAGCTGACCCAACTGTCACTCTAGTCATTGCACCTCCTGGAAACTAGGCTGGGACACTGGGACACTAAGAAAATGTGGATTCGAAAGTCAAACTACACCAGCTCCTTCAAATCATAGTAATAAAGGCACCCTTGTCATTTTATTGACATGTGAACATTTAGAATAAAAAAGTAGAAATGGAGAAAAAGCCATAAAGGAAGTACCAACCTAAAGAAATTTATGAAAATGCTTATAAGTCAGAAATACTTTCTAACAACTTCTATAACATAAGCAAACATGGAGTAACTAGAAGTAGCAAGGAGGAAATAAATAATTTATAGATATATCAAGTCTTGTTTGAGAGTTAACTGAGGTTAAGTAAGTTCTTTATTTTTATTTGTTAATAAAGCATGCTGCACCTCTTTCCAAATAATAGGGGGTGGCATGCAATGACGTCTACACAGAGGGTCTTCAGAGAATAACCAAGGGAAGCCACACTCTTGCTTTGCCACTAATCAGCACGTGAGTAGCCTCTCAGTGCCCCAAGTTCAGCAATCAAGTTTGCAATCAAGGTGGGTGTCACGATACTAACCTTGAGGAGCTTGCACCTCACCCCCGGGTTCATGTATCTGATGTTTCTGGGCTAGATCCTGGCCCAGAGTAAATATTACTATTTTTATTATTAGATTAATCAAGTGATAATTAACAGATAGTTTAAAACATATTCATATATATTAATATAAACATTTGGCAGATTTAAAGAACTGATTATATTTTAGAACACTGTTAATATCTCAATAGATTCTAAACATTACAAAATACAAAACCCACCTTCTGTGGCTATGTTACAGTAACCAACCAATAATTTTTTTTAAATGGTTGAATTTAAACCTGCCCTTCTCACCTCAGCTCACCACAACTGAATAATAATTTTGAGTCTATGGGGGCAAGAGGCTGGTTAACTATTGGTAGGGGTATTTTTCCTGCCATATGTACATGAGAAATTTTCCCTTTCTCTTTTTTAAGCTATATAGGTGGTCTTAAAGTCCTTGAGTTCTTGATTTTGCTCTAAAAAACAGTAACTTTGTTTTTAACACACATTAGGGTAAACAAATTTTGTTCTGAGAGTAAAAGACAGATGAGATGCCTCTTGGGTAGATTGTCAGATTCCAGGGACCTGAAGGCTGGGAGCATCTGCTAGACAGGACCTTCATTGGGGACTGGCAAATTCCCTCTGCCAAGGAACAGAAGACACCCACAGGCCCTATGACCCTTATTCTGCCTACTACAACCTACCATTGAATCTGAGTCTTTCTGCTCTATCGCCAGTGTGTACCACCATTTCTGGATCCTCTTGTTTGCATTAAGTCTTAGTGTTATGGTATTAACTTGTGACTTGTTTTCAAAAAGATCGTTACTTTTCGTGCCCATGTGCTCTCTCGCACGCACTGCTTGCAAGTAAGCACTTTTATAACTAGAACAGATATCGTGACATCATTGTGTCTTTCTTGTTAAAGTTTGTGCTGTATAACAGCAGTTGCTACCTGCCATATTTCTTTCATTGACTTCATTTTCTGTATTTGATCATCTTTGAAATTTAACAGAACTGGGAATCTTTCTCAACACATTGGAAGCCAGCAGCTAATTTACTTGTTTTTCTCTTCGCTTGAAGAGGTCCCTGCTTAATCTGATGCCTTTTCATTTGAATGTGGGTTCGATATTCTCCCGTGTGCTACCGCTGGTAACCTGGAGATCCTTTTGTCTCACTTCCAGGATCCTTGGGCCATTTCTTCTATGTGGGGGATCATCTCTCTCTTGGATTACTCTCTCTTTTGTTGGAACACATCTCTAATAGCCCCTTGAGAAAAGATGCATGCTTTCTTTTTTTGGCTTTTACTGTCCTAAAACACTTTTATTCTATTATTGCATTGGCTTAAAGGTTAGTCTCTGCATTGTATTCTGGGTTGGAAATATTCTTCCCTTCACCTCCAAAATGAAGAGAGATCTAAGTGTGGTTGGAAAGGAGAGTGGCCTACAGAGCAACTCACAGCCATGGAGTGTCCAGAGGACCCTGGGAAGGAGTTCACCTGAGTGGCATCTCCACCCAGGCACATTCTCAGGCAGGTGCTCAAGGATCTGGGGAATGAGGCCCTGAAACCATCGGTGCCTGCGTACTTTATCAAAGTTCCCATGCCCTCAAACTCCTCGAACGTGTAACACTAGTTTGAAGACCCCTGTTCTAAAGCATGAGCAGAACGGTGGAAAAGGATGGAGGGGCATAAAGCCCTGGCTTACTCACAGTCTCTTCCTTACCTCTCAAGACCAGAAGCAAAAGGCTTAGCCATCTCCCTCTTCCATATCAACATCCTCCTTTCCCCCTATAGAACACCATAACATGCCACGGTGGCCTCTATGCAAATATTGATGTTCAATAACAAACTTCTCTAAAGTCTGGAATCTGGAATATTCAAATACAGCTATTAGTGACAATAATTATCTTTTCTTATCTCTCCTTGAAAAACTTGTATTAGAAACTTGCATGGCTCCCTTTGTTACAGATGAAGAATTTAAGATAAATATTATTAAGAGAGAGAGAGAGAGATTTTTAAAGCCTCATAATATTTAAGGATTCAAGATAAGGAAGAAAAGACTTCAAGAATTCCCTAACACTCTTTATTATGAGCAACTATGACATATGTGCTTGCTACCACAAATTGTAAAAACCATTATTAATTTTAGCAATATTTTAAAGAAAAAATCAAGTCCTAGATATTGGGTATCATGGCAAGGTTATAACCTTACTTTCTAGGTTTTTATATCTTCGTGGAGCAAAGACAGTTGTATAATGAACAGTTAGGCAGACAGATTAATTGCCAAAATGAGAGTTATAGAATTTCTGAATCAGTATCATGAAAGACAAGAATTTGCACCAGAACTTTATCCCCTCATCTACTTAGATGAAGAAAAAAGCAAAACTTTATATAAACTATAAGTTGGTGAGACATATAATTGAATATTCATACTGGATTCAAGCAGTTACCTTAATATATATTCACCTTCTGGATCCAAAAGTTTTCACTCTACCAAAAGTTCTGAACAGAAATAAACATTATGATATTAAAATAAAAATTTCACCCTAAGGCTAATATAGAAATGAAAATGAAAAAATTGTTTATTTTTTCTAACCATTTTTCTAAGCATTTTTAGTTGTTTGAACATTTACATGTCATAAATTTTAACTTCCTCAGAGAACAATGGAAATATATTCCCACCCTGCTATGGTCTCAGAATCCAGTTCCTACAGAGAGAAATGCTTCCACTCAAACATTTTTAACAGTAGGGTTAAATCATAGTAATACATCAATTAATGATGAAAGATAGCAATCGAGCAGTTGATAGATAGTGTATGTTTGATGTTCTTGCATGCACTTTTTCATGACCTTGAGTTAATAACTCATATTAATTAAATTATTGATTTAATTAAATGAATAACTGATAATCTTCCCACGACAGGGCAACTTTAGATAGCTTGAAAAGTCCCAGAAGATTGGATACAATATAAATGCATAGGTATTTTAGTGTGTAAGGCAGAAAGGAAAAAAATGATATCTGGTGTAAATTATTCTAAGAATTCAAGTTCAGATTTCCCTTCCAGTTGGCATTCACTGAATTTCTGGATTCCACCAATTGTCTTTAAATTCTAAACAGGGAAAAACTACTTCCTTAGAAATAGTTTAAACACACACACACATGCACACACACAAACACACACACAAAGAAACATAAGCCACTTTTTAAGACGATCCACAAACTAACCATGAACCATCATTACTAGAGCAATATGCAGTTAGGATTAAAAAACTCTGACCCAAAGGCATAAATGTAAACTGGTACATAGCATGCTCTAGTTGTATTTGCCAGCTGAAAGGTTTAGAAATTACATGCTTTGTCACAAGTGAATTACATTTATATTTTTTCCCGTAATCAAAGGATGTAGATCAAAGGTAGGTTCCACACCAAGTTGCTTTCTGAAGAGGCCTTTTCACATGAAAAGAGGCCATTGCTTGGGTCAATCAAGAGACCTGTCAGCAAGTGATCAAAGCCATGAAAAACTAATTTCATAATTTACTCAGGGGCATGCAAGCACACTCCCAAGAGCCCCAAAGTCCCAGCAGAACAAGATATTGATGTATATGTTTGCTTCCTGCCTTGCATATTTCTTTCATGAAAATGGTTTCATTTGGAGATCTATAAGGAAAAGCACTGATGTACCAGAGGAAAGAAAACCAGGCTGTAGATTTTAAACTTTAAAAGTTTCAGCCACTTAAATTTTACCTTTCATCTATTCACAAGTCTGGAAGACATACTTTGGAATTGAATCTAACAAAAAAATCAAATCTTGTTTTTGAAAAGAAAATTTTGCAATACTGGAACATCATGTCTGAGTGTGACACAGAATTAGAAAACTGCTTTTTCTGGAGAGAGGAAAAAGCTGGCTTACTGTGGGAAGACTCCTGTATTTACTCTGCAGGGACAGAGTAAAACAAACCACCCACAGGAACGATTTCCACCAAAGGTAGATCTGTCTGCTTAGATAATGACAGGAAAAAAGATCCTCTTCATTATGGGTTGGTTTGTTCAAGATTTTTAAACCCCCAGTTGAGTGTCATATACACCATGCAGAAATGTCATTATAATTAAACATGTAACTAAGTGGGAGAAAAGAGAAGAGTCTGGAGTACAGAAATGGGGCAAGAAGCTAGGCTAGGAAGTTGGAGGAGGGGGCTCCCAAATATTAGCTGAGACCCAAGCCCCTTTCCATCCCGACCCCGCCCTGCTCCTTGGCTGTAAGTCCCCCCTGATCCATCTTATGTTGGAATTGAGCCTGCAGCACACTGAGGTCTCTCTTCATCTATTGCAGTAGTTCCTGAATGAAATCTGTTTTTACTACTCATTGTCGTCTGAAAGCTTGTGTACCACCCCCCACCCCCAATCCCCATGTTGGAGCCCTACCCTGCAGTATGGTGGCATTTGGAAGGGGGGCCTTTGGTAAGTAATTAGGTTAGATAAGGTCATGGGGGGGCCTCATGATGGGACTAGTGCCCTTAGGAGGGGAAACCAGAGTGCCCTCTCTGGTTTTTTCCCCCTTTCTCTCCCTTCTTTCCTACCTCATCCCTCTCTGCCCACCTATCTCCGTCCACCAAGGATATGTGTTTTGGTTTGTAACTGGAATGTTCCTCAAAGTCTCATACATTGAAAGTCTGGTCCTTAACTGGTGGTGCTACTGGGAGGTGGTGGAAACTTTGAGAGGTGGCACCTAGTTGGAAGAGGTGGGTCACTGGAACATGCCTTTAAGTGTATCTCATCTCTGCCCCTTCTCTCTCTCAGCTTCCTAGTCATGAAATGAGCAGCTGTCCTCCACCACACCCTCCTGCCATGATATATCTGCCTCGCTACAGGACTAAAAACAACGCAGCCAGAAGTCCATGGCCTGAAACGTCTGACATTAGCCAATGTAGAACTTTCCTTCTCTGAGTTGACATTCTCTGGAATTTTGTCACAGTGATGGCATATGAAAAGACAACAGGAGAGAGCCCTGTCCTGACCTCAACCATGCTGGCACTCTTATCTTGGACTTCCACTCTCCAGAACTGTGAGAAACAGGTTCCTGTTCATGCTACCTGGTCTACAGGCATTCCTGACTGAAGCAGACCTTCCTGTCAAGGCCAGGTCTTTTGCCTCAACATCCTCTTCAGTAGAGATTGTACGACTGGCCTCAGCTCTCTACAGAAGACCTACTTTTATTTGAGGCAAGTTTTGACTTATTTTTTGAGGTTATACAGAGTAATAACACATATTTTATAGAGTAACTACCATTCCATTGCTGTGAATTATCTTTCACTTGCCATTTCTCTGGTGTCGATATTCCCTCCACTCACCCACCCCCACACACTCACTGAGGTCCAGTGGCTGACCACCGAATACAACGGAAGATTTATTGAATACCTTTCACGTTATCACACCATCCTGTCAGGAGGTATTGAACAAAATGCTTGTCTGGATTGGGGACAAAGACAATCAATATATAAACAAGTAAACAGCATGTCAGATGTCAGTGGAGACTTGTAGTTCTGGCCATGAAAAACCTAGCTCATTTCTGATTAATCATCCCACCAGAAACAACTCTATTATGACATGAGGGAAACACTGCAGGCAGGAACTGGAGGGCCCCTGGGGCCCAAGACAGGAAAACATGAGTGGTGAGCTCCACATGTACCCTGGCTTTTTTTTTTTCATCCTGAGCACATTTTTCAGACTGCAGTACGCAGGAAAAGGTCTCAAACTAGAGGTGGCAGCAAGTTCTCATCAAGCAGAGACAGTTGGTGTTTAGAGCTATCAGAACATCTTAGACTTGAGCAAAACCCTAGAAATGAAGAAATCACAAAGGAAAAGAAAAACAGAACTTCACAGAAAATCCCCTTAAGTCATTGATTCTGAAGATTTTCATGCATAGGGTAAGACTTTAAGAACCTTGAATAAAGTAAAAACAAAAGTTTAAGAATCCTGGGAGAAATCACCAGCAGGGAGTCTAAGGAGTCAAAGAGAAACTTTACCAACTGTGAAGTACTGAGGGACAGATTCTGGAATTTAAGTGGCATGGTCTTGGTAAACGAACATACAGTGAGAGTCCTGACAGGTCACACCTCAGGAGCAAGGGCTGTGCCATCAGAGTTAGGGGAAAACCTAAAGAGACCAGACTAACACTAATAGCCGCAAGTGTGATTCCACAAGAATCACACTGGTCTGCCAGTTTACCCAGTTACCCTCCAGAAGAAAACATAAACTTCTTTAGGGGAAGGCAATCATAATCCAAGGTTTCTAAAATGTTTTCATCCACAAAGTTCAGCATCCAATAAAAAATTACCAATAATGCTAAAAAATGGAGCCAAGGGACCCCAAACCAGATACTGCGGGTAAAGACAATAGAAAAGGATTCAAATGGGAAATTTCAGCTGGAAAACGGAAATGCTACAACCAAAAATTAGAAAATCTGAAATCAAAAATTTATTGCATAGACTTAATAGCAAATTGGACATTGCAAATGTGAGGGTTGGTTAACCTGTTACCAGATAACAGAAATGATAACTGTTTCTCTTTGACTCCTTAGCCTCCTTGATATTGATTTCACACAGTATTCTTTTTTAAAAACTATTGTTTTCTTGTTTTATTCCAAGGTGCTTGTCAACTTTTTCACTGCTGTGACCAAAAAACCTGACAAGCACAATCAGAGGAGGGAGCATTTATTTCATGGCTCATAGTTTCAAAGGCCTCAGTCCATAAACAGCTGGCTCCATTCCTCAGGGCTTGAGTTGAGGTAGAACACCATGGCAGAAGACTGTGGTAGAAGAAAGCAGCTCAAGACATCAGACCAGGAAGCAGAGACAGATACACTCACAAGATACAAAATATATAAAGCACATCCCCAATGACCCACCTCCTCCAGCTGTACCCTACCTGGCCACAGCTACCACTCAGTTAATCCCTATAAGAGGATGAATTCACTGATTGGGTTAAGGCTCTCATCACTCAATCCTATCACCTCTAAAACTTCTTGCATTGTCTCACACATGAGTTTTGGGGGACACCTCACATCCAAACCATAACACAAAGTTCTTGGAGTCTTACCCTATGCATGAAAAAGTTCAGTCAGTCAATGGCTTAGGGGGAATTTTTATGAAGTTATTTGTGTTTTTCTTTTGTGATTCCTTCACATCTAATATTTTGTTGCTCAAGTCCAAGATATGTTCACGGCTCTGACACTAACTCTTGTCTCTTTATTAAAGCACTAAAAGATGATTGAAAAACATAAAGAGCTCCAGTGATATTTAGGAAAACAAGAGTCTAACAAACAAAACTAGAGTCTTACAAGCAAAGGAGAGCAAGAAAAAGATTAAAATATTTGAAGAAATAAAGTTGGTGAAAGACTTGACTTATAGATCCAAGAATTACAACAAGTACCAGACAGGATAAGAGAGAGCACTATATCCAGGCTCATCATAATCAGATTACTGAAAATAAAGAGAAAAATCTTAAAAGCTTATGGGGACAAGGATGGATATTACACATCACAGAGAAGCCACACTACAAATGACAGCCAACTTCTCATCAGAAGCAATGGAGCTTGAAATATAATGGAATATCTTTAAAATGCTAAAAGGGGGATGGAGAGTCTACTCAGAATCTTGTATCAAGTGAAGATATCTTTCAAAAAGTAAATAAAGATCTTTCTGTTCAATGGAGGATAAAGGGGTTCACTTGCATGTAGACTTACACAATGAATATTAAAATGTATTTTAAATAGTCCTTAGCTACTTTGTTTTGCTTAATTGTCCTAATCCCCCAAACTGTCCAGGTTAATCCCAAATGCTGACAGGTCTTAGGACATCTATTCCACAATTCATGACAAAAAGATTATCTGATTTCATGATGCTGAGTTAGGCATAATATAAATGGCTACTTTCCAAAACAGAAGCAGGGAAATTTCCATTAGATTTATCCTAACAACTACAATCAAGCTCTTTGAACACAGGTGGCTAATGCTTCTACTCTGGTCCAGGCAGAGAAGCCAGGACGGAGTATAGAGGGCATAGCTAGACTACTTCTGAAGGGAAGTCCTCACTCAGTTCTCACTTGGTGCTTATCACAAAATGAGAGGAAGTGGAAGAGAACTGGCTGAGCAGAGCACAGGAAAGTCAGAGAACGGCTAGAATCTTTGGTGTGCTACAAAACCTAACACTGGCTTCTCGTAAAACAGGGAACAATGAATGTCTCAGGCAATTGATACTAGCATTAAATACCTTAGCAAAAAAGCAGAATGAGCACTTTTCCTTTTGTGCTAATCACATGGAGAAATCCTTCTCTTAAGTTATGATTGAACTCAACCAAATCTTATTCCCACATTAACATATTAGGTAGTTTTCTTTTTAAGTCAATCTTCACAAAGTCAGAGAAGAAAAATAGTGCCCCTTTCTCATCAATAAAAGATGAAGCCCTTCAGCTAAGCTACTATTCAGGCCTCCATAAATGGTTATCACTGGCATTACTTATATAGACTTTTTTTTTTTTAAGCTACAGAATAAAATAGTTCCCTGGAGGAGAAAGTAGTAATTCATTTACTTACACTAAAGTTCTTTCCCCTGACAATCACAGAAATGAATGCCCTAAATAATATAAATCTGAATAGAAACATAATGAATAACAGCATTCATAACCAGATTGAATTTGTAATCTGGCTGTCACTTACCTTTGTGACCTTGGAGAGGTTGACATCTGTGCTTCAGTTTTCTTATTTACAAAAAGAGGACAAGGGTACCTGCCTTACTTCATGTTTTTGAAGACATGAGTTATGTATGTTAGGTATTAGCATAGATATTAAGCACAGTCACATCTTTGCTATCAAGAATTGGTGCATTTCCAGCTCTCTGGTTTCATCTATTGATTCTACTACTTAGATTTCAGGAAAGCTTTCTTTTATCACGGAGCAATGATTTTTCTATTTGAAAATATGCATCTATTGGTTTTCTAGGAACTTGTCACACCCCAAAGCTACTTCAGACTGGTAATTCTGACAAATAGTGCTCACCACTGGCTGACCACAAGAAAACAAGGTTGCTGAGGGCTTGCATGACTAGGGTTCATGACTGATCTTCCTGTGAGAACTGTATTGTGTAAATGTCATAAACTAATGTTTCCATTCCATCAAATTCTCTTTTTCTACAAAGAAGCAGGTGGCCTGGAAGACAATGACCCTGTGGAACTCTGAGTTGAAGGTCTGTGAATACTGTCCCTCAGGGTTGGGATTGGGGGGAAGGGACAAAGCAGCAAGTGCTCAAAGAGCTTTTTATCTAGTAGCAAGACAAGTCATGCAAAAGGAGAAAGAAAAGGAAATATGGGCCAAATTTCTTTGAAAAGGTGGTTCAGTTTGGGTAACCCTTCAAACTGGAAATGCAAATAAGGTGCAAAAAATGAAGAATTACCAGGAATATTTTTTTTTTAAATAATGAATTCTAAACAAACCTAAAGATTTGGAAAAATACAAAAACTACAGTGGAAGTCAAAATAACAGACTCTAAGAGAGCTAAGTTCAACTGAAATACAGGTCAAACTATTTTTAATCCATAGTTAAAAGCCTAAGAAAAGCAGAAATAAAAACTATGAGGGAAAAAAATTCAAAGGCAAGCACAATGATGAGCTGTGGATGTTTCTAGGTTGGCCCACGTGCTCAGTGAATTATGTGCCACGGGAGCAGCAGGTTTTTCACCTGCGTAGATGGGTGTGTGTCCACTCTCACCCTCCTGTGAGTGGACATCTGGGACTGCAAACACTTCCCAGGAACATAGCTGGGCAGGAGCAACTTCCCCCTTTCTCTACATGGCTGAATGAACTTCAAGAAGAGGTGAATGAGAATAAAAACTTCAAGAAAGAAAAGAATCCACAGGGCCCGAGACAACT
The DNA here is from genome assembly GCA_028644305.1 of Xerus rutilus. NCBI lineage: Eukaryota > Metazoa > Chordata > Mammalia > Rodentia > Sciuridae > Xerus > Xerus rutilus. Next base: position 6,576,326 of record CM053412.1, read on the forward strand.
ATGAAGAATTCAACTGTGGAGAATTATCCATGCAGCCATCCACGCCGCTGCACACGCCAGGCTGCACTTCCAGCAAGGCCTCCGATCTTCAGCTCCGGGCCTGGTGAACACTGGCCTTCACTGCCAGGTGGGGCAGCACTTGCTGGGGGCTGTATCGTTTTTGCCTCACCTGCTCTTCTGGCAGTAACCACCTTATCCTGGAGGACCTGCAACTGCATTGGGTGGAATTGGGGATGGTTACAATTTTCGCTATTCTTCTAAGCACATCCTGCCGGTCTGCACCTCACACTTTGGCCTCCATACCCACAAAAGCAGTTGTCTTGTTGTTGGTGTCTGTTCATACAAGGCATTCAATGGGATGACTACTCTTGCTTAACCTGAAGAATGAAGCTATGTATTATTTGGATGTAAGTTTTGGGATCTTTATGACTTAACATCATAAAGGAACTACTTTGGCCAACTTTTGTACTTCATGTGGGGCTTTAATTATCAAATAGTAAAATGATTGGGAAATAATGAGTAGTATGAAACTGTTGTCTTCTTGCAATATTTTATGTATTACATTCAAGAAAATAAACACCTGGGTTGTTTTAAAAATCAGTTTTCCTCTCCATGTATGTATAAATATGCCAAAATACATTCTATCATGTATAACTAAAAAGAACAAATTTTAAAAATCTGCTTTCCTGCTTGTGCAGTAAGCTTTTAAAAATATCTAGTCTCTTCTACAGTTCTTGAGGCCTGCCCATTCTCATCTGCTAACCCAAAGTGTGACACTAGTATTGTCCAACGATGCCAGCTCTGGAGAATGTTAAGGTTGCAGCTCCATTTTTTTTTTTTTTTTTTGATTCTATTAAAGTCAAAATTTCTAACATTCTGGGCACAATCAATTAAAATTCATATTTGAAATAGCTATGATTTTAAAAAGTCATTCATTAAAAATGTAGAACAAAATTTTAAAACAAATGTTTACCTGACATGTTTAAGAACTTAAAAGCAGAGTTAAATCCAGTGGATTTGAGAAATCTTATTTGTGAAAGGATTGCTAAATGACCTCTACATAGATGCATCTAAATTACCTGTTCTATTTCCACAAAATACTATTAAGAAGGGACATGTTTTCTAAATATCACAATTCGAACACTTTATCATCCATCCTAGATCTCTTTGAGTGAAACAGTTTGAATTTAGTGTGCTCATCTGAATTTAGTCTTTCTGTTTGGTAAGATGGTCTCCTGCTTATTCACTCTGGTGTTCATGTTGAGCACTTTGGCATATCAGCACCACTGCAGACTCCTAATTCAACATCTTCCTTTAGTGAAAGAATTTTATTTTTCCCTTTTTACTATAAAACTTAGTGGCTCCCACCCTCCAGTATCTGCCCAGTTCATGGGACATCCAGAAACTGCCTAGCTAACCAGATACTAATTCAAATCAGATACCACACCAGGATATTAAATAGACTACCAGAGCAATCTTGTGAACGAAATTTTTATTTACACACTGTATCTAGGAGCAGATACATAAACTCTTATACAATTAATTTCCAAAAATGTGCAAGAAATTACTATAATTTGTTTACAAACCAAAACACATATTAAAATCAATGGACTTTGGATAGTTCATTCTGTGGTGTTCTTAGTACAAATGGTACACACCTGATTTGAAACATACAGAAAAAGTGTAAACTACAGCAATCTGGATTGCAAGTATTAATTTCATGGCACTCCGACTATGAAATTTCTTTAACCCAACACGTGTACTATTACAAAATTTTGTAAGAATTTCTCATTATCTCTGGATGTAGCGTTTCGATCACTTTTCGGGAACAGCAACTACACATTTTGCCATGTTATGATTTATCAATAAAAAGGATGTTTACAAAATACCTTCTTTACAGGATTTAAAAAGTATTAAAAGAAACCAAATTTGTAATTACTAGCGTACCAATACCTTTAGAACTTTAAAGTTATTTATGGAACTGGCTGTTGTTCCTTATTAGAGTACTCAACAAAACTGTCTATTGCTGGTAGTGTGATTTCACTTTCAAATTAATACTTCACATTCAATGAAAAGCAATTAAGATTTAAATCAAAATATATTATTTTGAATCATTCATAAAGCAATATCTCTCATATACTATGTGACATGTACAGTAATTAAAACTGGCATTTCTGAAAGCATTGTTAGAAAGATAGGCCTGTGGCACTAGCAGAGACACTGCATAAACCTATTTAAGATCTTAGTAACTTTTATCTTGTTTCAATAATACTGGCTCAGAAAATATAATGTATACTCTGTGTTTCATTTCCTATATGCCAATGATTTTGCCTTTTGGCACGTGATTTTCTTCAACGGCAAGAGGGCTGCCCTGGGTAGCTGGTTTCCTTAAAACTATTTTTAGTTCTACGGTCATTTCCTGTGATATAATGTGTGACCTTTTAAATTTTCATATTGCACCAAACAGAAAGAAAACAGTTTTCCTTAGACAGAGAGGAGACATTTTTCAAGTACGTTCCACAGCGTTCTTTTCATTTATAAAAATGCATTGTCACAGTAAGCCCCAAAATAGCTTCCAGCCTCCACCATGCTCTGTAGTGAAATATTTTATTTAAAAAAAAATAACCTCTGATTCATTTATTGTCACAAATGGATACAGCTTTTCTCTTTCCCAAGAGCTCAGATTTCTTTAAAGTACATATTTGAGAATCACTTACAGGTTGTGTCCATATCATCTAAGTTCCCTTTCAACAGAATCCACAAACTTCAACAAACTGAATCTAGACCAAGCTATAGGATAAAGATTTATCTCTTTCTCCCCATTCCACTTTTACCAAACCATTTCAGTATCAGAAAAGCCAATCTTCCACATTATGTGAAGCTGCCTATGTCAAAGGGGTCTGTCTCTACACATAAGCAGAAAATTCTGCAATACACATTTTTGTTTGCAAATTTAATTTCTTAGCAAATACTTTGATTTCTACCCATATACTATCAGAATATAATGATTTCAAGTTGAATTATGATAGGATATATTACTTTAAGGTATTTTGTTATGAATACACAAAAGTACATGAAAAATTGGCTTTCCAAATTAGAACAGTATTGACTTGCCCTTCAAAAAACACAAAATACAATTTTAAAAACATTTAGATGAAGATCAGAATGATCTTGAAACTACATGAGCATATTTTAAGCACATGGTATTAGGAGGAAATGCGGGGACAGGCTACATCCACAAAGATGGGTAGGTATGGCCCCAAGGCCTCTGCACCACCAGCTCACTGAGGACATAAAGACAGAGAAACCATCTCAACACTCAGCATCAGCACAAGCGACTGTGACACCACCTGCCATCTAACACGGATGCACAAGGACTTCCAACTCACCCTAGATATATTTTAAGTTGTTTAAAAATAAATAGTTTTGCAAAAAAATAGTTAAATTTCTTGCATCAATTTGATCACAAGTTTACAACTCTGTAATAGTTCTTAATCCAAATAGCTTATAGTAAACACTTAAATTATTACAGTATATGCCATATTCCATCTTATTAGGTGAAAACATCAGAAAATGAATGAAGTCTTTGTAACAAGTTACAATCAATGTCCCACCAAAATGAAGTACCTTTTCCCCTTTAAGTCAAAATACCATAACACTGTGATAATGGCATTGTGCCTTTCCTTGGTAATATGTCAGTTCTGTCTCAAAAAACAAACAAACAAAAAAACCCTCCAGAGGCTGGAGATATAGATCAGTGGTAAAGCATGTGCCTAGCATGAACCCCAGCACCTCCCCCCTCCAAAAAAAAAAAAAAAACTAAGGAAAAAGTGAGGATAGAGATGTTTGATGACAAAGCCAGCAAGTTTGGACCAAAGACCTTTATCCGTGTGTTTTGAAGAAGGGAGACATAGGAAAACTTTAAGTGACACAGGAAGAAATGTCCAACATTTTGCTTTAAGGCTTGTATAGCTGGAAATGTTTTCTGAATGGAATAATCTGAAAATACTACGTTGCAGAATAACGAAGTGAACAAACGCTCCACATTCCAAAATAACTAAAAATTCTCAGGCATAATATACCTTCCCATTGACTGACTCAAAGAGAGAAAAAAAGAGAGGCCAAGTTACTCCAGACTTGGTTCAATAAAAATAACAAATAAATGAAAACCCTGTTTGGAAACCGCAGTGGATATTGCTGGAAGCCTCCTGTGTATCTGCGATGCTGTTTTCATCTTTTTCTCATGTGATACACCACAATTTCCAAAATTTTTCAACTTAAGTCACTAAGGGTTAATTTTATTGGAGGCAGGGGGAAAGAGTGGTCAAATCTACTCACATTTTATTGTGACTACATCAAAGAAAAATATAAATCCAACTTTAAAACAATCTTTTCTTTCTATTCAAATCAGTTTCAAACTTTAACATTGGTAAGAGAATCCAGTCCGTTTATGAAAATTAGTTGTACAATCAAGTTCACCCAAGAAAATGTTGACTAGACTAAAGAAATCACACATAAAACATTTAACCAAAGGAACAGCGAGGGAACATGAAAACAGCACTCTCACGGGAACTGGTCTCACTTCTGTGGTCACCGTTCCAGTCCACAGATCTCTACGCTATGCCAATTTGTACCCGGGTTGAATGACAGAAAAGGCCACGATTGCTAAATTTGTGGTATATATTTCTTTACAATTTTTAAATGTAAGGCCATTTATTAAAATGAACAAACCACAAGATGAAAATGAAGGCAACAGAAAAATGCAACTTTTCACAACCAAAAATATTAGCACAACCTTAAAAATAATTTAGAAGTGTTGTAAAGATATGCGGCAGATTTGCATCCCATTAACTAAGATGATGTCAATTAATAATTCTAAATAAATGTTTTTGAAGTATGAGATTAAAAAGTCATCTTCAGTGTATATATGTAAATAGTTTTATCACACGTTCATTCAACACTAACTTGAAAATGGGTCATTTAAAAAGACAAAGCAATTTTCATTCTGTAAGTTTCATTCAACTTTACTTGGGATTGAAGACACATGAAATGTGCTTTTAATGCATAAAAATCACAGTGGATAGCAGCAAAGGACTGGGGAGGGGCATTAAGGAGAATCTGATAATTCACATTGTGATTATTCTGCACACTAATGAAAGATAATTCACACTTCTAGAACCTCAAGACATCCCTTTTTAAAGAACCAAAATAAACCCAAGACACCTTGCAGACACTTCCCCACCCCTAAACAAACTGTTGACTCTTACACATAAAACTAAAATATTTATGGCAGCAAAAGATTCTGATGGCAATGAAAGTTGTAAACTATATCTCAATCTCTTTTTCTTATTCCCAAAGTGCAAGATGCAGGGTTCCCAATCTTTCAGTAGTGCTTCTCCTGTAAATAATCCTTCATTTTGTTTGGCAAAGGCAGTTTCTGAATCAGGTCTATTCTGGTATACTGACGTATAACGAAACGACACAGGTACTGCAGAGAACGCACCTGCATGAACCGCGACACTGGATTGGTCAGTCTGACGGGATAGGTTGCAGATCCAGGCAACCGAGACCTTGAATAACAAAAAGCTCCATTTTCAGAGTCCCTGATTGAATGCTCGATTAGATCAACTATTGATGTATGTCCTTCCACATCTGGTTGTTCATAAAAGCTAAACCTACCATTCGAGTGCTCAATTCTAGTGTGAAGTGTCTTTCCATGAGAACGAAAGCTCAAGCTTAGAAGGTAACGGTCATCAGAACTATCCCGAACAAGAAAAGAACCGTCGGGCACATTTGCTAGCTTCCCCTCTGCCTCCCAGCGTGTGATGGGTCCCCAGTACCATCCTTGTTTTGCAAGTTTCTTCAGCTCCTCTGTAAGGCTGGTCACAACCATGGGACCACTACTTTGCACAGAGTCATAAACCCTTGCCACCCCAGGGGCAGAGTTAGGATCAAAATTCAAATGACAGCGCATACTTTCAGCCACATGAGCATCTGTGCCAGTGAGCCCACCGAAGTTCCTTTGGATCTGATTAGTCTGCATTGGAGGTAGCAACGGTGAGAGTGGAGGGACCTCATCATGACTTGCTCTGGGGCTCTGCAACATGACTCCTGTGGTGTCAATCAACAAGCCATTCACTGACTGGTCCACAAAGATCTCTGGGGCAACAACTAGGTCCTGGTCTACCTGATTCTCATCTTCGGCAAAAGAGCTGCCTCCCACTTGAGGAGGAACCGCAGAGACCTCCATGGGTGAAGAAGTGTCCAGACAATAGCTGCGCGATCCTTCCAAAGGACACATCCCCTCGTCTAAAGGCACGGTGTACTGAATGTAGTCCTGAGGCACAAGTCCAATAACTACAGGCACGTGTTCCTCCAGGTGGAGATGCAAGTCTCCGTGGGGAGAATCTGAACGCTTGAGGGAACCATTCTGCTCCTGGCATACAGTTTCAGCCTGAAGGTCACGGAAATCCTTTCGAACCCCGTTCAACGCAGGACTAGGACTGGAAGAGTGGACCAAAGCTTTGACCCTCACCTCCATTTTGATACAGGTCTCCTCAGAGTTTGTGGGTCGGAGAGGCCAGGGCGTGGGGCTGTAGTGGTGACTGCGGAGGGAAGTGGACCTGATGGGCCTCTGGGCTCTGACGTCCTTGAAGACCACAGGAGCTGAGGAGGAAGAGAAGGTGTCCTCCTCGGCCAGGCCCCCTGGGGCCGTGCTGCCCCTGCCCTTGGGCTTCTGCTTCACAGAGAGTCGCCTCTTCAAGGTTCCCATCAGGCTCTCGCTCTTGGATCTGCTTTTCCCGCCTTTCTCATCTTCGCTATTGATATCACAGCTGGCCATGTCTTTACCGTAGCAGCTACCGAACAAGGAATCATCTTTCCCAAAGTCACTGGCTAGTGATGGCTGTTGTACTACCATGAAATCAGTGTCTTCTTTACTTTTATTCAAATTAAAAGATTTCCGAAAGGTTTTAAGACTAATTTTCTTCATTATGACTAGTTGCTTAATACAAGGGATCAATCTCTCTCTGGAATATCACACCCAAACATCTGGAAAGGCCGCAATGCTGCATCTATGTATTTTTCCAGCTCATTTGACCACTGGAGCCATTTTCTAAAAAACAAATCAAAAAAGACAAAACACACACATTAAAATACCCACAAGTGAATTTGATTTTTCAAGTAAAATTTCCCATCAAAGTTTTCTTTTACTCAGTTTTAATCTTTTAGTTTCTGAACAACAACCAGTCTTTACTTGAGATGTCAGCTCTGTCAGAAGGGGATTTTTTTATATCACACCCCCCAGAGTAGATAACTGCCTGCTACACAGTGGGCATGTGGCAATACTGGATAATATTTAAAAACAAGCGGGGCACAGTGGTGTATGCCTGTCACCTCAGCTACTCAGGAGGCTAAGCAGGAGGACTGGGCCAACCTAGTCAATTTAGCAAGACCCAGCCTCAAAATAAAATAAAAAGGGCCAGGAATGTAGCTCAGTGGTAGAGGACCAGCCCACCACGTATGAGGCCCTGAGTTCACCAATACCCCTCAACTACCCACAAGACCTCACCTATTTTATCCCTTTTTTTGCACCTTGCTTTCCTGTTTTATTCTTTTTTTTTTTTTTGGTACTGGGGATTGAAGCCAGAGGCACTTGACCACTGGGGCACATCCCCAGCCCTTTCTTTTTAATTTTTTATTTGGAGACAGGGTCTCACTGTTGCTGGCGTGAGAGTCAGTGCGCATGCCCCTTCTACAGACTCGTGTGTACTTTCAGCACTAAATCTGGCTACTCCCGTTCCTCTATCTGCCAATCCATGAAGAGAGTCAATGAAGGAGGCTCTACACAGAACTTACGGAATAACTAGCCATCCCAACAATTTTGATACATTCTAAATATTTAAACATCTTTAAAAATATAGAAATAAAAAGAATTCCATAATCTGTGAGAAGTTATCTAGAAATGTCCCTTTACACTCATTAGTTCCTTAAGGACAGGCTGACTCACTGTCATGCTCCCAGTTCCTAGCAGAGAGGAAAATGCCACAGGTGGAACCTTTCCACCTCATCCCTGAGCCCCTCCAGCATCCTGGCAAAAGACAGCACCTTCAACTTTGATTCGTTCATTAACTCACTCTGCGTTTACTAAGCCCGGTTCACACACAGTAGTGCATGGTTATACAAAGACATTATTTATGATCTCCTAATCCAAGAGGTGAAACAGATGAATAGATAAATTATAGCATGAATCCATTAGAAACAGTGGTAACCTAAGGCTGCAGCTGAGAGAAGAGAGATATCTGACAAATATTTGCTTTTAGTTATAGATAGCATTTGATTGGTATGTAGCTAGAATCTGTATGAACACATACTTAGTAAGAGCCATTCAGGCCAAACAACCTATCATGGGATCAGTAATACCCTCTCCACGAATCAATTTTAAAACAGTCTTAATGTCATGTATTATATTTTTGAACAAGATAGAAAAAACAAAATACTGATAAATACATGGCAATACACCTACATTAAGCTGTACTCAGGTGAACTCACCACATACCGTCTTCTACCCAAGCACTATGTGAGTATAACTGCCCTGATAGCAGAATCAGTAGCTAATTCCAAGGTGGTAAGTACTCACATTTGAATTAACCCCACTAAATTTGGGGTTCAAACGGTTCTGCTTCCCACTATCACATCAGTACCAAGACTGGCAGACACAGGAGGAGCAGTTGGCAGTTATCTACTTGAAAATTATTCCTTTGCCACTACCAATCCATATACAAGTCAATAGTAATAAAGAAATAAAATTTAATCCTAGACATTAGAAACTATATAAATTTCTATTAGACCATATGGTCTTTTATCTCTTTTCTACATTTTCTAGGCAAAGATTACTCTGGAATTTTTAAGAGTATGTTTTTCTGTTTGCACTCCAAAAATATATGCCATCTTTTTATAGGATTACCATCTGTCTTAAGCCTAAGTAAATGTTCTGAATTAGTTCTACTGCTTTTCTAATTGTAAAATTTTAGGTTTACATATGGTTTGAAAATACATACAATGATTCAAAGAAAAAGATTTTAGATACTTAGAGTAAACTTTATATATCATGACCTCTTTTTTTAAGGAATGATTTTAGGCAGTTGTAACATCTAATGAAAAACATCAAGACAATTCAAACTACTTACTTCAAGCAAAATGGTCTTATTATCCTCATTCTACAAATGAGGTCTTAGATTAAAATTTGCCCAATGAAATGAAATAATTTGCTACTAGAAAACAGCAGATCCAGAATTTGAACCTGGCTGTTCACTGCAAGGCTGACCCTTTCCCTCCCCTACTGCCCTGGTTGTCCTCCTACCCCTTAAATCAGTGGTTCTTAAAATTTTCAAGCTCAGGATTCTTTTACTCTCCTAAGACTTATTAAGAACACAAAAAGCTTTGTTTGTGTGGGTTATAGCTACTGAGATTTGTCCTACAAGAAATTTAGAAAGATTTTTAAATATTTAATTAAAAATTCATCTTAAAATAATATATTTATTATGTGTTAACAGATAACGTTTCAGGGAAAAGAACTCTACTGCCCCACAATAGAAAGCAGAGACAGAGGTGGCACCACTTCATATTCAGTCTCTTCCGTGACTCCGAAGAGACAGCTGAGCTTACTCTGCTTCTGCACTGAATTTCTCATGACACTGTTTTAGTTCAAGTGTAACAAATCCAGCCTAGTTCAGAGCTATACATGGAAAAGGCAGAATGTATCTTATTTATAACCTTTTCATATTACGGTGGACATTTTTCTTTGATACTATACCAAACCTCAACGAATGATAATTTCTTAAAAGTTAATCATACTGCAAAATCTGAAACCATATCAAGAATCATTTGACTCTATTGCAGTGTATTGTGCATCTTGAATCAACCTTTTCCACGTGCATGACTTTGTAACATCATGTTTAGTTATTTCATCACAAAGTCATGTTTGGGAATATCAATCACCACAACTCTGGCAGTGGGCCACAGTGACGGCAACAGTGGGTGAGCTCCCAACTGTGACTTGTGCCTGGAAGTATGAATGTGCCACTGGAAACGGCACCATCAGTTATCCTCAGGGAAGTGACAGGCTCACTTTGATCATTTACAAAAATATATCTACTAAAACAAGTTGAATAGTGTGTCTTTCAATTGTTCTTTTAAGAAAAAGTTGTTTTTCATGAAAAAGGTAAGTGCAGCCAGTAACTCAAACAATGGCAGCAAGCACTTAGCCTTCCCTCTTGTTTAGTGTGCAGATGCACTTTCTAAATACATCCATTTCAAGGTAAGAATTTTAAAAAGATGTGTGCTGCTGAAGGCAAAGATTTAATAAAATTAATATCTTTATAGTTTAATCAATGGCACAAATCAAGTATGGAATTTTCTTTCTTTCTTTCTTTTTTACCAAACTGCTTGTCAATAAAGAACATCTGACCATTACTTAAGTTCACTACTATTACTTGAGTTTGCTACCTATTACATTTGGTGCCACTGCCTTGATTTGCTTTTGCACCATCCATAAAACTCGGTATAGTAAGAAAGGCAAATGATGTCAACATTATTATAAAAGAGAATCCAAAGAACACATTTTGAGAACTGCAGGCTTAAAATGTCTGTGAAGACAGTTTAAAACAACAAAGAAAGGATGCACAGCAAAGCAGCCACAGAGGACGTAAGCAAGCTTACACCATTATAAATACCCTTCTGAACCTAAGGATGCATTATCTACTTTTGAGACCCTTCCATTTCAGTATCTTGGATTCTATTCCATTGTGGCTGAATCTGTGAGTACACTATTTGCCATCCCCTTGGTAAAAACAGAAAAGTACAGATACTAAGCCTTTCTAGACAGAGAGATGCAAAAAAACGAGGGAAGGAACAAATCATATAAGTAAATAATAGAAGTATAATAGGAAATATGCCAGAATTTAGGTTGCAACAGATTTGTTATACCAATAAACATGAATGGGCTAAATTCAACTGTTAAAATAACAAGATTTTAGATCTAGTTTTAAAAATTATCCAATTAGATGTTATATGAAAATGGACATACTAGTAAAACTGTCTCATAAGGTTTCAAGATACTGAAACACTGAAGCCTCTGTTGTGCAGCTGTCCTCTTCACCGCCCCTGTGTTCAGTATGTTCTACCTGAGGGCACCAACTCTATAGTATGGTTAGTTATATCCTCAGTATCTAAAATAGTTCCAGGGCATGGCTGATGCTCTGACTCAACATTTTACAATTTAAATTCATTACATGTAAACAAATATTTTAACAAAATTACTCCTTTGACAATAAGCCTGAATGATTTGTAAATACTAAATAGAAATGGCTTAAAATTTTTTCCTATTAAGTTGTAGGCAAAACCACTCTAAAAAGACTAAGGAAGTGCCAGGCATGGTGGGCATGTCTGTAATCCCAGCACTTGGGGAGGCGGAGACCAGAGAATCATGAGTTCAAAGCCAGCCTCAGCAATGGTGAGGAGCTAAGCAACTCAGTGAGACCCTGTCTCTAAGTACAACACAAAACAGGACTGGGGATGTGGCTCAGTGGCCGAATATCCCTGAGTTCAATCCCCAGTATCACAAAGAAAAAGAAAAAAGAAAAAGACTAAGGATATAGTATTCAAAACAACAACAACAACAAAAAAAAACAGACCTTTGTACAAAGGTTGCTTTACAAATGCCATTAACTTCTAATTCTACTTAAAAGAAGTGCCAAACTAGAAATCCTAGGTGATGCATTATGTGAAGATAGAGATCATATAGTTTCAATGCACACTTAAAAGAAAGACATTTAGAGTATATATTTACTTATTTTAATTTGAAATAAAATGATTAAAGTACACAAGTTTCAAGATAGTGAAGTTTTCAATTAACCAAAAATACTAATCCTGAATAATTTTGAAAAAAACACCCTCTAACAGAAAAAAAGTGGAAAAAGACACAGCACCAAAGGAATAGAAATGACAGTAAGAAATAGTATCACATTCTGGGAAACTATCACACACTGTAAAAACGAGCACACTACAAAAGATATAATCCACAAAGAATACAAAACCTGCCAAAAAATCTTTATACATAAAATGGAACAGCATTAAAAGGTCTTTTAGCTCAATAAAATGAAATAAATAAAAGAATACAGTAGATTTAAATTATTTATTTTATCTATCAGATATATGGCATAGACTACATGGACTAGTTACTATATATCACAATACATTAGACCACAATGAAAATCTTCATAAATTAAAAGAAAAAGAATTCCCAAGACTTCATTATTTGACCACAAGGCAACAAAAATAAGGAGAAAAAAGTTAAATGAATTAAATCAGAACCACTAAATATAAATAACTCAAGTCAAAATCTCAAAATGAACAAAATGATGAACTACTTAATAAACTGGAATAAAAAAGCTACATGTAGTTCTATAATACCCTAAAACGGCTCAGAAAAATTTCAAAGCTTCAAACATCTACAAACTAAGCAGTAAGGAATTTAAAAAGAAAATCAAGAAGTCAGCAATTAGAATAACAACAAAATGAAAATGTAGAAAAAGTTAAGATACAAGTGTAGATTAATAAAACAAAAGAAACAGTACAAAACATTAAGAGTTGATTCTTTGATCAAACAATAGAAACCTAGTCAACAACTACTGGCAAAATGAAAAACAAATAAAATGTCTTCTTACAAACCTGGAAATGGAGAAAGCAATAATCACAGACTCATGAGGAATCAAAATATATGAGTACTTTGAAAATTCTATGAAAATTAATTTGAAACTCAGATGAAAAAGACAATTGTATAGCAAAGTAAACACTGATAAAATTTCCATCATGAGAGGTAGAGAAGCAAAAGAGGTCAATAATTGGCAATTTTTTTAAAAAACCTGAAAACATTATCAAAGAGCCACTGTGGCCTCTTCCCTTGGGGAGAAAAAGTGACAGATCAAAAAAGACAGAAGTCCAACACTCAACTCACCACACCACTGGAGACGAGAAAGCAAAAAAAGCTCCAAATTTATTTTTGAAGTCAACAATACTGACACCAAAGTCTGATTAAAACCAAAACACTCAATCTCACTTCTGAACACTAAAATACAAACTGCAAACAGCTGCAGATATTGGGAGTGGTGGGCAACAATTCAACCAGATGAGGGACCCACGGGATTGCTGCCATGGCGCTCTATTTGGAAATTACTGTAACTACGACAGATCAAAGAAGTAAAACCAGAGGATCATAGCTATAAGTCACAAAAAAGATATGAAAAAAGTTAAATATCAATTCCTGACCCTCCTCCCCAAATCACTCTGTAAACAGAACAGACAAGACACTAGACACAACGAAACCAGAATTATGACCAACAGTGAGGAAACGATGGAAGCCAGACATGGGATGTCAATCATCAGTTCACCAGCTGGCATGACTGAACATATCAGCCAGTGGATGAGCAAGATTAAGTATGAATGCCGGAAAGGAAGAGATGAAACTGTCATTATTTACAGACGACACAATAAATACCTGAACCACAACAGATGCAGCTGAACAACTATTAGGAAAAAAAAGATCTTAGTCAAGTGATCAATTACAATTCAGATGTAAAGTTCACTAGGAATTCCCTAATTTTAAAAAGCTAGTTAAAAAACGTAATGAAACACTAGATCCTATTTATATTCTCTTCAAAAAGATAAAATATGAAATGTGAAGATCAACATGAACTTGAAACCCCTCAGAGGATGGTAACAGAGCTAAAACAGAAAGATGAATCTTGTTCTTTGATAAAGCAATTTGAGATCCCAAGGAAGAATCAATAACATTTTTACAAGGAACTTGACAAAATGATAGTGAACTCTAATACATGAACAATTAAAGGAGAAAAATCCTAAGGAACTCTCTGAATGACAAAGAGCTGCGTAAGACATTAAATCACATTACAACAGACTAAAACTGGAGGGGGAAGCCACAATGGAAAGTTAAGAGGTGGCCAGCACACAGGTGGGAGGAGGGTGCCCCTACAGGGCAGGCTCACTCTTGGGGAGGCGGATCATCAGGAAAAGCTGATGAGCAATTCAGGGCAGGTGGAGGAGGCACAGCTTTGGCTTTTTCTAACAAAATAAATTCCAGAAAGATCAAATATGAAAAGACTTATTTTTTAAAAAGATAAAGGTTGGAAAAAAATCTTTTCAAAGAATCTTGCACTACAGAAGGACTTTTAATGCATAATGCAAAACCTTGACTTCATAAAGGAAAAAATTGATAAGTCAGACAATGCAAAATTTATACATTTCTGTATAACCAAAAACTGACACAAATAAAGCCAAAATTAAACTTGAGGAAAACTGAAAACATGACATATGACAAAGTTAAATTAAAGTTCTGTAACACAGACTATGCTGGTAGTAATCAGAAAGAGAAAGGCAAAAAAACTCTACACACAAATGGTAAAAATATACAAATAGTTCACACAGAAAGAACAATAGAAGGAATAAAGGAAGGCAGGCAAGAAAAGTAAGCAAAACAAGAAAAAAAGGAAAAAAATGAAGTGGCCAATCAAGACCCTAAAATATTCTCAATTCATTCATCACCTCGTCAAAGAATCTGGAGTAATGGAAACTGTCCTATACCTTAACTGTGGTAGTGTTTCCATGGCTGAACACATTTGTCAAAAGGCAACAAGCTGGGTACTAAGAAAGGTGATCTCATTGTGAATTATATCTCAATTTTTAAAATGCACTAAAAAGAAATTCAAACACTAAACAAGAAAACATCTTTACCTGTGAGTGTAAAAAGGTTAAAATCTACATATAATGGAATATTGGGAGGGACACCCCAAACTAGACATTTATAACTAATGGCCAAAGTGTAACTGACACAAATTTGTAAAAGAGTATTTGAAAATATATATTGAAACTAACTTCATGTATTCTTTAACCAAGTAATTATTCAACTAGAAATTTGTCTTTTGGATATATACTCACACCAAAAGAAGACACATGTTCAACAATGTTCTCTCTAGCATTTTTTTTAAAAAAAATTTTAGTTGTAGATGGACACAGTATCTTTATTTATTTTTCTGTGGTGCTGAGGATCGAATACAGTACCTCACACAAGTGAGGCAAATGCTCTACCACTGAGCCACAACCTCAGTCTCTCTAGCATTATTTTTTAAAGTTGTATTACTTGATGATTTGCCTAATAATGGTAAATATAGACTACATACTGGCCTGATATGTGCCAGGCCTTGGTTTCAGCTTTCTGAAGATACTGTGTCTTACTGAGCTTCATAACCTATAACCTTATGAATGCAGCACTATGCAGGAAGTAGTTATGACACCTTGGAACTGTCTATATATTCATCTAAGTCCCAGCTTCATTTAGGAGCTGGATGATCTTAGGAATAATAGTACCTATCTCTTGGATTAGCTGTGGAGTTAAATGTGCTATTGTATGTGATGTCCTTAAAACAGTGCATGTGTTAGGCTCTGTAAGTACTTGCAGCTAGCAGTGGTAGTAAGATACCCAGTGTACAAACAGGGAAGCAGAGGCACAGGCAGATGAAGTCACTCGCTTAAAATTACAACTGATCCACCGATGTTAGAGCCCACTGAATCAATACACATACCTTTTACTGCATAATTTTAGAAAAAACATGGAATTAACTTAAATTAAAGGAAATAAAAATCCACATCAAAAATCAGTGGCCTCCTTTTCTAAATTATAATTACTACAAAGGAATGTCAAACACATGAAGAGGTCCCAACACACTTGACTAAAGCAAGCAAGCTATGGAACAACGCACAGATGATCCTACTTGTGTGCACATTTGTACACCTAAACATGCACATTCAATGTCACAGCATTTAATTCACAATGGTCAATACACCTCTAAAGAATTCAAAAAGGGATCAGCCAGCCCAGGTGAAGTTCCTGTTCTCATTCATCCTTTCTGTAACAACTGAGCAAGTTTAATTTTACTACAAAACAACTGCCCCATTCCACACCTAATAAAGCAGTCTAGATAAGGAGCACATGTGTGTGTCCATCACTTGCTATCAGGGAAGGCAGAACCTGACTTCCTCAGGGCCAGAGGTAATCAGCTCCCAGTGCTCCCTAACTCTAATTTCATGTCACAAACCTCCTCATGCCTTGCCTCCACATTCCCCACACTCGCCCAGCCATGTGCTTCCCACATCCATCACAACTTGGGGCTTTTCCAGTGGCTCTGCTCCCTATGGCCACCAGCAAAAAAAACCTTCATCCAGCCACTTCCCTGACACCCAAACCATGGCACCCTTGAGTTTAGTTCACATTGTACAGCAGTGGTTCATCATTCACTGTGAGTTCCACAAATTTCCTTAATTTTTGCCCGATTCTTTGCGTCCTTCATCTCCCTTGTTTTATTATATCAGCTCACAACTTTGTCTTGACAATAACAAAACACTGCACTTCCTGGAAAAGTCTGAAAACTTAGCTGCCAACAATGGTTAAAAATAAGAGTGGACTCAGAAATGTGTTTCTACTGTAAGACTGCAACTCTTGTCCCCAGAGGTCAGAATGCAGTAAAAATGTACATTTACCTTCTTTGCTGCTCACAAGAACTCCATTTAGCAGAGACTAAAATTTCATCTCCACTGTGCAAAAGAACAAACCAAACTTTTGATAGTTTAATACTTTGCCCAAAGTCACAAGGAAGCCGCTACATAATGTGCCAAAAACCTGGAACATGACGTATGCTACTATGACACGAAGCACAGAAAATCGCAGCCTAGGGACTGACAGTGGGGGCCACTCTCCTGAGATCATGCTGCAGCTGTCACTTTCTAATGACCTGGATATCCATGGCCAGTTTCCTCATCTGGAAATGTCGACGAAACAGCCTCAGGAGATTCATCTCTGGAATGATGGAGTTAGGAGGTCTATAAATCCTCTGCCCCAAAAGTAACTGTAAAGCTGGATTAAACTTCCAAAAGCAGCCCTTTCAGCACAGGAGAGATAAGTAGCAAACCACAAACTAAGACGCTCAATGCACAGAAACCACTGAACCCACCCAAGAAGGCAGAGGGAGCAGCCACACCAAGGGAGCAGACTTCACCTCAGGCACCACGGAGGCCAAAGGCAGAGGAAGGATACTTAAAGGCGCTGGAAGAAATTCTTAAAAACTGTTAACCAAGAATTTTATGTCCAAAACAATGCAAGAGTTAAGAGGAAAAATTAAACACGAAGTAAAGATATTCCTCTGTAGAAACGGGGCTGAGTAAATATGCTGCTAGCAAGCCTGTCTTATAAAAAAAATATATCAAAAAGGAAGTGCTTCAAATTCAAAGACATTAACCCCTGGTGATGATGGAAAATGATAAACATGTATGTCAATGCAAAACACTAGGAACACAACGTGTCTCTCTTCTTTAAGGGACATGAGATGGCATAAATCAATAATCATAACACTGCTAAAGTCACAACACGTTACACACAGATGTGATATTAGGAAATGGCATGAAGGAATTCAGGAGGCAACAGAGAAAGTTAAAGCCAAATGTCCAAACCTTACCGAACTAACATCATTCTGAAGTAGACTGTGACAACTAACAATATATGCAGTGATCTATGGAAGAATCACAAAGAAAACTACTCCAAAAATACTGTTTTAAAAAAAGCCAAGAGATGAATTAAAGTGGTACTAAAAGTTGTGCACTGAACACAAAAGAATGCAGTGTAAGAACAAATACAACAATGAAATAAATTTTTAAAAAACCAAAAGCAAAATAATAGGTATAAATCTAACACATCAATAATTAAATTAAATGTGATGGGCTGAACCCATTATTCCAGGAATAAGCAAACTACAGTAGTCTGCAGGCAAAGCCCACCATCATCCTTTTTGCAGCATTCATGAAAATCCTCAGCAAACCCCATATTTAATGGTCAAAGGACTAAATGCTGTGCCCCAAGACTGAGAACAAAGCAAGGAAGCCTGTGCTCACCGCCTCCAGTGGACACTGGACTGAAGGATTAAGTCAGAAAAAACAGTAACAAAATGCATCCAAACTGGAAACTAAAAAGTATTAAACTATCTTTATTCACAGCTGACACAATTTTTTTTTATGTAAAGAAGCTTAACACACACAACCACGAGTCTACAAAGCTCATACCCACAATAGAATTGCTAGCACACAAAATAAATTTAAATTCTTACCTCACACCATATGTAAGAATTAATTTAAAATGCATCATAGACCTAGATGTTAGAGCTAAAACTATAAAATTTCAAAGAGAAAAACTTTGGTGATGTTGGTGTGGGCATTCTCCAAAGTAATACCATAAGGTACAATATTACATTTAAAAAAAACACTGATGAGACTTCAATTAAATTTTTAAAAATTAAAAATTAAAAATGTTCATGTTTCAAAACAAACCATTAAGAGCAAGACAAGCCACAGATATGGAGAAAACATTTGCAAATTGTAACTGACAAAGGACTTGGACCAAGTTCTTCACATAAAGAACAAACTCTTGGGCTGGGGCTGGGGCTCAGTGGTAGAGCGCTTGCCTAGCATGCGTGAGGCACTGGGTTCAATCCTCAGCACCACATATAAATAATAAATGAATAAAATAAAGATCCATCAACAACTAAAAAAAAAAAAAGAACAAACTCTTACGACCAAGACAAATAACCCCATTTTACGAATGAGCAAAGGGGTGAGGGTACTCATAGGCTACACGTGCCAGAGGCCCTGGGTTCAGTTCTCAGAAATACGCACGCACGCAGAGCGAAAGGCCTGAGTAGAGCTTTCACCGAAGATTTACCAATGGCTAAAAAGCACATGAACTGGTCCTTTTATTAGTCATTAGGGAAACATAAATTAAAACTGTAAGGAGATACCATTCTTTACACACCCTCTAAAATGAAAACAGCATATCAGGTGAAGTCAAGGATGTAGAGGAAATGGAAACCTGATATATGTTGCAGATACATATAAAGAAATGAATGATAGGGCTGGTGCATTGCAGACCCCTAGAAATCAGCCTTTATCAGGTCACACTGACTTGACTGTGTGTGTGTGTGTGTGTGTGTGTGTGTGTGTGTGTGTGTGTGTGTGTATGTGTGTGTGTGTGTGTGTGTGTGTGTATGGAGAGGGTAGGGGGACCAGTTAATAGTTCTGCTGTACTTCTCTCTGGTCCAATTTTCCTCCCTATTCTTTCTACATAATTGAGACCACAATTTACATATAATTTTTATAATATTTTGGGTTTTAACCTGTGCTGTTGTTTTGCCAGGAGTGGAGGGGGAAATCAAGATACCTGAGGAACTTGTTTCTCATTTTCATTTCAGTCAAATTTATCAGTCTTGCTTTATTATTTGCCCCTTTTATTGTCTGAAGAAATTTCTTTCACTGAAATACACATTCTTGTGTATTTCCTGGAAAAAAAAAGTACTAAAGCTTTATTTTTCACATTTAAATTCCTAGTTAATACAGTACTGACTTATGTATTAGGTAGGAATTTAATTTTTCCACATGGATAACCAACTGGCTTAACACACTCATAGAAAAATACTGACCCTCCTCAGAATCAAAGATATACAAACAGAAATAAGTTTCTAATGATGGTATTCATTGATGAATATAACCTTAACATAATTGCAAATTAATTTGACAATATGAAACTTTAAAAAAGCATACTTTTACCTAATAATGCTATTTCTATGTATCTTAAATAATATGAAACCAAAGCATAACAATGTTCCCTGCATTGTGATAAAAAGAGTTTAAAAAGTCATAAACATCCTTAGCCCAACAGTTATGAGAATAGTAAACAAAATCCTTGCATATCTACACAATGGAGCTTTAGGGAACCAAGAAAATTGATAAGTGTACAGTTATAAATAACATGGGGGAAAAGTTCATATTGTTCATTTGTTAAGTACAAAAACACAGGAAACAAAATTATATGTAAAGCGTGGTCTCAATTATGTAGAAAGAATAGGGAGAAAAATTGGACCAGAAAGAAGTACAGCAGAACTATTAACTGGATGACAAATTCTTTGCAAATGCTATTTTTAATATTTCATTTTGAAAATAGTCTGCATTCAACATGTAGTGTGTTTATAAGAATAAAGTCTAGGAGCTTTTTTGTTCTGAAAACTGCTTTAAGGAATGGCTGAGTAAAACTACCAAATTAAAGCAAAATGCAAAGTTTTTTCTTGGCTTTTAGTTATATCACACTCACCAAACAAAAAAATACTAAATGAGATTATTACTTTTGCTTTATTAGGACACAGACAGTCTCCTTCCCCTTATTCCATACAAATTTATTTTCCACAAAACTGAAAATTTTATACTGGTGTGTGTGTACTATATAAATACAGACAAAGAGACACACACACATGACTACATTTAGTCAGGGACTGGTCTTAAATATTCAAAGTTTAAATAATAAAAATGATAAACCTGCCAACTTTTTTTTATAGCACTCCACCCTTCTGTTTGTATTCCCCGATTAATCACTGTAACCATTTCCTGGCACATACCAAACCTCAATTTCCCCCTCCACTCCTGGCAAAACCACAGCACTGGTTAAACTCAACTCTGGCCTTCACCAGACCTCCCCACACACCATGATTGTGGATGGGAAACAGCCACTGCTCTCACTTCATACTCAAGACCACACCCTGTAGGTGGATCCTCCACACTGCCTGGAGATGAGACTGCCCTTCCCTCATCCTCTCCCCGCTCCTTTCTGACCACTCCACATCATCCTTCACCTTCCTCACACCTGCAATGCCTGCTCCCCATATTCAACCTCAGCTGATGCCCAAATTCCAACATCACTGAGAAAACCAAGGACATCAAGAGGCAACTGTGGACCTTCCAGCACATCTACCCACTTGGTGACATCTGTTTCCACATCCACCTGCTCCCGCTCCTTTCTAAAGGCAGCCATCCTCCAGCCCTCCACGTGCACACTTCATCTCCTAATAATAATAAAAGCCAACTCGTCTTGACCCCACACCCCACCAGCATGGTTCCAATTCTCTAATCCCCTTAGCAGCACAACACCTGGAAAGAACTGTGTGAACTCAGCAGCTAAAATGCCTCCTCTCTGGTTTTCTCCTGCAGCCACAGTGGAGCCTTCTGGGTCTCCAGCACAAAGAAGCTCCAGCAGGGATGCTCAGGCCTGCTCAGCAGCTCTATCAGCTCCTTTACCAATCCTCTTTCACTGACACCATCTGACCTCTCTGCTACAAGGACATCACACTCTGGGTCACTCCTCAGACTCCTCTGCAGGTTTCCCTCCATGAAGCACCGCAGCACCGACTCGAGTCCTCTTCTCCACCTGTGCTCACTCCCCTCATGATTCCACTCATCTTCACAGTGCCAAACAGCATCTACGTGCCACCTACTCCCCAATTCTTATCTTTTCACTCAAGACTAATTATATCCGAATCCCTTCTTGACGTTGCCACTTGGTGTTTTATAGGTGTCTAAAACGGCATGTTCAGCACTGAACTCTGGATCTTTGCCAGCCCGTCTTCAAACTTGCTCTGCTTGCAGGCTCTCCCACCTCCACTTATGGCTACTTCATTCTTCCAACTGCTCAGATCAAAACACTCAGAATCAGTGGGGCACAGTGGCACACACGTACAATCTCAGCGGCTCAAGGGGCTGAGGCAGGAGGATCACAAGTTCAAAGCCAGATTTAGCAACTTGGCAAGACCCTGCCTCAAAATAAAAAATAAAAAAGGGCTGGGGATGTGGCTCAGTGGTTAAATGCCCCTCGGTTCAATGCCAGGTACAAAAAAGAAAAGTTCAGAATCACCCTGGTTCCTTTCTTTCTGTGATACCTCACCTCCAGTATGTCACCAAATCCCACTCTCATCTACCTTCAAAATATATGCAGAATCCATGACTTGAAATGCATTTAAAAAAATATATATATATATATATATATGTATATACAGAAAACATGCAGAATCCTACCACTTTTTACCACTTTGCCCAGATAACTGTCTTCTCTCACCTGTATTACTGAAACAGCTTCCTAATTAGTTTTCTTGCTTTCTCCTTTGGTTATTTTCTCTCCAAATGGCACCAGAGCTCAGGGAATTGGGACAAATGCTGACACTGGCTACTGCTACTACCCTCAGTAATAAAGCCCTTTATCTCTGATTCTAGAGTCTCATGATCTCTGCCAGCATCCATGAAACTTAGCAAGCTAACTTATTAGCTCATTAGCTTGCATGTAAAGTAAAATAGAAGATCCTTCACCGTTCTTTTCTTGGTACCAGGGATTGAAACCAGGGGTACTTAACCACTGAGCCACACCCTCAGTCCATTTTTATTTTGAGACAGAGTCTAAGTTGCTTAGGCCTTCATAGCTCTTGACAAGCACATAAAAACTAAAAACTTACGTATAATAAAATTGTTTTGACTTCTTTCAGGGCCTACAGATCCTACAAGCTCTTTGAAAAGCAATATGAAATGTTTGCATGGTTACAAAGGTGGATACAACAATTAAATATAACCGAGTTAAGAAAAATGGACTTCAAAGTTCCCACATATTTTAAAACTGAATAATTCATAATTGCAATTTTTAATGGTTCACTTATACTTCATTCATAAGCTACTGATACTAAAACATGGAGCAGCTCTTACCTAAGTTTGCAGGATGACACTGAGTGAATCTCCTTTCTGAGTCTGTTTTCCCATATAAAATGAGATTAATCTCTAAAGCATGGCTAGTTCTAGAAGTATCTGATTCAATGAAAATAATAAAAATGTGCAGATAATTAGCTGTTTAACCTGCACAGAACATTTATGTGAACATTTTTTAATGTCTTTCGCCTATGCTCAATACATTCCTGTTAAAGTGAATATAAAGCATGTTCATAACTTCAATCACCAAAAACTGTTAATGGAGCCAACTTATAAGAATTAATCAATGAAGTAAGTTTTCAGCTCTCCTCAGATTTTTACAAGTTGCAATTAAAAAGCAGTGCGCCTGTGTACCAACACATCACTGTCTCTGTGTAGATACATACTGAATTTCTAATGTGTATATTTTTACACTTGTCTAGGCACTTACCTATTGAAAGAAGCATGTTTTAAGAAATATTTGGTCTTGTCTCCAGTTCCTGACACCAATATCTTAAGCCCTTAGAATCTTCTGAGTGACAGTAAACATGTTATCAATAACAAGCCTCTTTCAAACACACCTGAGTTTACAATAATGAGGTGATTTAGAGTGGGGCTCCTAGAAAGAACAAGCAACCACAGTGTGGGAGCTTTCAGCCCCACCTCTACCCCAGAGAGGGAAGGGGAAAGACGGAGATGGAACAGAGGGCTGCAAACACTCTGAGCAGACTCAGAAAGCTGTGGACTCAGGGAATCAGTGAGAGGACGGGGTACCTAAGAGAGCACGGAAGCACCACATCAGCCGGTACCTTGCCCTGTGCACCTTTTCTGTCTGTTCCTGAGTTGTATCCTTTGTAATAACCCAGTAAATGAAAGTGAAGTGTTTCAATATGAACCATTCTAGCAAACTGTCGTGTCTGAGGAGGCAGCCACGGGAACTACTGACTTACAGCCAACCCGCCAGCAGGAACAGCCCAGGACTAGCAACTGGCACTGACGTGGAGGCAGGCTTGTGGCACCCAGCCCTCGACCTGTGAGGTCTGTGCTAACTCTGGACAGCATCAGAACTGAAGATAAACAGTTTTCAGGTCGGAGAACTGGTTCAAGTAGCAATAAATATGCCTGATTTCTTCACTGTGTATTTTGGACTGGGTTTCCTGTAACTATTATACACTTTGACAAATTGACAGTTTTCTCAATCTGAAATCAGTGAAGACTTGGGAAACACTGATAAAGGAAATCATGTACATGTTGAAAATATAGAACACCCAATCAGGGTGCAGCCCATGCCTGTAATCCCAGCTACTTGAGAGACTATGGCAGGAGGAACACAAGTTCAAGGACAGCCAAGGCAACTTAGTCAGACTTGTTTCAAAAAATAAAAAGGGCTGAGGATGTAGCACAGTGATAAAATGTCCGTGAGTTCAATCCTCAGTAACATAAAAAAAGAAAAGAGGGGCTAGGATTGTGGCTCAGTGGTAGAGCGCTTGCCTTGCATGCGTGAGGCACTGGGTTCGATCCTCAGCACCACATAAAAAAATAAATAAATAAAGATATTGTGTCCATCTACAACTAAAAAAAATTTAAAAAAAAAAAAAGAAAAGAAAGAAAATATAGGACCCCCAATTTATTAAGATCCTTCAATGATCCCCACACTCTCTCTACCTTATTGACTAAGGTACAATCAGGTGACCCTTTGAAAAAATATAGTAAGTCCTGACCTCTAGAATAAAAAATGTAAAACATATTAAATGTAGTTGTTTTAATACCATTCCCCTATATATAGTCATTACTGACATTTACATTTATTAAAACAAATTAATATTTTAGCTGAAAATATTACAATTCGTTTAAAACCTTACTACTTTCATTGCCTATGGGAAAGTATAACCTCACTGATTAATCTACTAAGGCTTTAAGAATTTTTGACAAACTGTGAACAATTAACAGGGTCCAAAGAAGAGCTGTTTTGCCATTTCTGTTTCGATTCTGGGTCAGATACTACAGCAAATAGGGTTGTGAAGAAGTTCCTTCATCAGTGTTTGTTCTCTTCAAGGTTGAAAGTAATCTGCTTAACATATTAAAATCTCTTAAATATACTAAACTATTAAAACAAAATTTTTAACTTCTTGGTGGCAGGGGGTGGGGGTTACTGGGAAATGAACCCAGGGGCACTCTATCACTGAGCTACATCCCCAGACATTTTGTTTCTTTTTTTCTTTTCTTCCCCCCCCCCCCCAGGGATTGAACCCAGGGTTTTGTGCATGTGAGGCAAGAATCTACCAACTGAGCTATTTTTCCAGCCCCAAAACTTTAACTTCTGAAAAGCAGTATGTACATAACTGAAAATTAACAAAATTGCTTTGACCGCCCTCTGAGCCTTTAGACTGTAACACAAAAGCTCCAATTTGAAAAGCAATTTGTTAGCGCGATGCGATGGCGCACGCCTGTAATCCCAGCACTTTGGGAGGCTGAGACAGGAGTTCAAAGCCAGCCTCAGCAACGGCAAGGAGCCAAGCAACTCGGTGAGACCCTGACTCTACCTAAAACACAAAACAGGATTGGGGATGTGGCTCTGAGGTCAAGTACCCCTGAATTCAATCCCCGGCACCAAAAAAAAAAAAGCAATTTGTTAATTATTCAAATGCTTTTGCATATAGAATATATAAGATATTTTCATTTAGTTTGCACTAGAGAATATGTGCTTTCAGTTACAAATAATCTTCTCATTTTCCAAGTGCTACCCAAATTAAGAATGGGGTTTCAAGACGGCAGATTTGGGATATAAAAAGTAATTCATGCAAGATTTATTATTAAATGTACTTTAAGAGCCAATGTAAACCTCATTCACTGATCATTAGAACTTTAGGGGAGCTTGGACAGCAATAATTTTTCAAATTAATAATATAGTCCTATTAAGCAAATAACATAAAAACCTTACAAAATGGAAGGATTATTTGCTATGTAAAATAAACTGGGTGTCAAAAGTAATCATTTATTTTGAGTTCCCAAAGATGAGATCTCTTTCTTTTTAAAAAAGACCCAGGTTAAAATAACACATGTTACCCACTATACCTCAGTAGGTATTTCATAAATTAAGTTACCCAGAGATCAGTGACATACATGTGGCTTCAGGAGATTATGAAATGAAAACACATTACAATTATTTAAAGAAAAATTAGATCTGGCTTCCCCCAAAATAAAGGACTTAATACTCACTGATGCTAGCAAAACAAACAAAAACTATTAAAAAGAAAAAAAAAGAAAGCTCTGAGTGATCTCCTGATTAAACATGTACTTCTAAATCTCCACTATCATCCCAATGAACAGACAATGAAAGCTGGAAAGCAAATTACAGTCAATGATAACAGTGTGAACTGGCTTAGAGAAACTGGAAGAAACTAAAATCTAAGCCTGGGCTTGGCGTGTAGCTCAGAGGTTTTGAACACTTGCTTAGTATGCGTGAGGCCTTGGGTTCAATCCTCAGCATCACAAAAAACAATTTTTTAAATTAAAATAAAATAAAATCCAAAAGCCAGCTGGAAAACACTAACAAGTCTGAGAAAAGGTATCACAAATCTAAAGCAAGTCAGATGCTATTCTTATTTAAAAGAAGGCAAGAAGATAGGGAGAACTGTAAGAAAGCAAAACCTTTTTCACTGTCAGAATTTAAAATTCAATAAAAGAAAAATTAAAGAATCCCTCTTCACCCCAAAAAAAGACCAACATGAAAAATTGAGAGAAGCTAAAAGAATCAATGGATCAAACTCAGGAGTTACTAAAGACAGTAAAGAAGACCTTCAGATAAGAAAAAGAAAGAAAATAAAGAGGAAGAAAAAAATAAATGAAAGTTTAAATTTTTCTGGAATGGAACAAAACAAGTTTACAGACTCAAATGATCAATGGAATGCTCAGTACATCCAAAATAAGACACGAACCATGTTGAAATTTTAGTATTCAGGAGATAATACCAAGGTCCCGAAAAACTTCTAGAAAGAGAAGAAAAAACATAGACAAATGCTTGGGACACAGGTGGCACCTGGCTCAACAGTAACACTTGAAAGCTAGATGAGAATGGAGCAATGCCTTTGAAATTCCAAGAGAAAATGTATCTTCAACAAGGACACGATGCTCTTGACACTGGTTTATGGCTCAGTGACTCTCCTGTGGTTGTCCTCATTTCCTGGCATCCCAGCAGGACCACACGCCTGGTTCTGGCCAAAGAACCTTATGTATGACCCCTCAGCACTCTTGCATCTGCCTGGGGCAACGGGAGGTGGCCTGCAGGTGAAAGCGGACTAATGCAAAGGAAGACCAGCTCACCCGCAGACTTGAGGAAAGCAAGCCATAAACCTTCATTTCACACTGAGATTCCAGGGTTAATCTACCACTGCCACAAAGCCTCTTCCGTCCTCACTAAAATAAGATGCATCCCTCCCACCATCTTTCTCAGAAGGGGCAAGGACGATGAGCTATGAAAGCAAGAGAATGAACCAAAAAACAAAAACAAGGAGCCCCACTTCGGAAAGAGGAGAAAAGAACTTCCAGATTGATGGCACAGGCTCCTCCTGTTTCAGATCCTGACCCTGCCTTCTGTATCAAACACAAGCCACTCTCCAAGAGCCAGCTTCACTGCAACATCCTCTATGAAGTCAAATCCAAACGCCCAGCTCTCAGAATTATAACATCCAGCCTTAAGTGCAAGAAGACTGTGTCTAGCAGACCCCATTCTGACATCTGCTACTGCTGCTCTGCGGTATGTAACTTTGGGGCAAATTGCACAACCTCCCCAGTCTCAACTGCCTTGCCAGCTGTGTAGGGATGAAGATGGGCTACAGTCCATAAGGGCCCTTCTAGCTTTAAACTGCGGCAATTCTGCAAACGTATAAACCACCAAAATCCTAATACAATTCTGGGTATTGGTACCTGCTTATACATTCTTCCAGACTGATATTTAATAAATGTTATTCCCTAAATATTTCCTTCTTTTAACTTTTTAAAGGCAATGTCACAGACAAAAAATGACTATTGTCAAGAGACAATATTTCAAAAACAAACTTAAGTTTTAGCAACAAACACCTTCATTATGATAAGCATCAAATCAAAATTTACACAAGGACAGGAACATATATACAAAATAGTCTAACAATGAGAATTCATCTTACTTTAAAAATCTCTTAATTAACACTGCAGCCTCAACCATCCACCATGTTAACAGTGTGATCAAAGTAAGGTCTACCACAAAAATCACCACAGGTGCAACTATAAGCCGCACTAAAGAACTGGCTCTCGGAGTTCTTACTGAATATACCTTGTTTAAATAATTCTAAAGATTAAAGTAAACTACTGACTTTTTATAAAAAATCTATTAAGCACAAGTGTGTATATTAAATATAATCTCATGTTGTCACAAAACTGCTATTTTTAGATGAATGGCCCCTTCAGAGGACCAAATTTACTCACTAGAAAATACTCAGTATGGCAAGGTGACCAATGTTCAGAGGCCACTGAACTGTTGAGAGAGAATCCTGGCTCTTGCCCTCTCTCCCCTACTATTCAATAAGTTGTTGCTGGGGAAATAGGTTAATCAACTTCTGGTCTCCAAGGATGGTGCCCTTTCAATAATTTTTGGAAAATATTTTAGCGTAGACAGCGTGAAGAGCAATAAAACAGCGTCAGATCAACATCATCAGAGCAGAAGCTGCAGAGGGCGAATGCCTGCAAGATGTCACACCAACAAACTACAAAGGCCCAAAGCCAACTTCGGTCCCAGTGACCACCCAGTGCTGGGCCCAATCCACCCCACCCTAGCAGTGTGCACCACCAGGAACACTCCATGGATGCCCATTTGCTTTCCTTTCTTGTTTGTTTTTCTTGTCCCTTTGGACTCACACCCTTTTCCCACACTGGACTTCCTTAACAAGAAAACCCAAGGGATTGCTTATTAACTACAATACTCCTTTTGACTAATCACAGTACATCTTAAACTAATTATTACTATTACCATTTGTATATTACCAGGAGCTGAACTAATAAATGTATATACATACATACACATACATACACACACATATTATCTCACTTAAGTTTTCACATTGAGGAAGACATTATTAATATTTTATAGATAAACAAGTTTAAAAAAAATAAGACAAAACCTATTCTATAAAATTGAAGTGTTGAAATTCATACCTAGATCTGCATCCCCATGAGGAGACTGCCTGCATTGGTTGCAAAGTCATCTAAGTCTCTGGCTTGTCTAATTCCAAATCAGTTTTTCCTTCTTGCTTCATTCTACATCAGAAAACTAAAGATGCCAGGAAGCTCCAGATACCTGAGGTTTTGCTTTACTAAACTATGTAAGCTAATGCCAAGAAAATTTGCTTTGCAATGGTTACTTTCCAAACACTAACTAACCATACTTCCACTGTGTACCCATACTGAAAGCCAGGTGGAGCTCCGAGTCAACTCAGACACCCTGTGGCTGCACATTGTGTGGGGCTGTGTGGGACACATATTACAGAGCCCTTGGTTTTATTAGTGCTGTGATTTATTCAGCTGAGCAAATCAGCAAACGCAGGAATAAACAAGCAATACAAACATCAATGGCTTTCTAAGATCTACACAGAACATCTTTGCCTTAATGTGCTGAAAACTACATACATTTTTTTACGTACCAGGTCGCTCCTCAGTGGCCAAGCCCCTCAGGATGTGTTAGGGACACAAAGAGGACAGACAGACCATGGCAGGCATGCTGCCCTCACACAATATGCTCTGGGTGTACAAACCAGGCACAAGAAAACAGAAAAATTACAGACAGCAGTAAGTGTGACAGAGTTGATTACTAGGTATTACTGAAAGAGCCCTGAGGTAGTCAGGGAAGGCTTCCCTGAGGTAGTGTGCTGGCAGGAAGATCTGAGGAAGAATCAACCACACAGAGAACCACCAAAGTGCACTGCAGGCAACCACCCCCCATGTCAAAGACTGCACAGAAAGGCTACAGCCTAACTCTGTGGAGAGCAGAAGCAGGCAGATTCTAGTGAAAAGCATTCTAATAAAGAGTTTGAATGTTACTTTAAATAAATACATTCTTAGTTGGGTACGATGGCACATGCCTATAATCCCAGTGGCTCAGGAGGCTGAGGCAGGAGGATTGCAAGTTCAAAGCCAGCCTCAGCAATTTAGCAAGGCCCTTAGCAACTCAGCAAGACCTGCCTCAAAATAAAAAATAAAGCAGGGCACGGTGGTGCAAGCCTGTAATCCAAGTACTTAGGGAGGCTGAGACAGGAGAATCATGAGTTCAAAGCCAGCCTCAGGAATGGCGAGGCGCTAAGCAACTCAGTGAGACCCTGTCTTTACATAAAATACAAAATAGGGCTGGGGATGTGGCTCAGTGGTTAAGTGCCTCTGGTACAAAAAATAATTTTTAAAAAATATGTATATATATTCTTCATACAACTGTGAAATGGCTTATCCTCATTCTAGTCACATATGAGGAACAAGACTTAGAGAGGATCTAACCCTGCTCTGGTCACACTGCTAGTAAATGGAAGCTCTAACACTACCTGACGTCCTGTGTGTGTAGTGGGGGAACTGAGAGCCTAATGACTTTATGGAAATACCAACAAGACCAGCAGCCACCTACTGATAGAGACAACTGTCCCAAGTAAGGAGAATCAGATGTCATGTGGATCATCCACGAAGACTCTGATGTCAGTTTAAGAAAATCACGCCCTCAGTCCTGAAACCTTCACTAAGTGATAGCTAAAACAACATGCCAAACTGCACCACAAATGACCCACAAAACATTATGGCCATTTCACTTTCAGGACAATAGAACACAAGTCCCACCGCTGCTTCTCTTTTAATACCTGGACAATTATTTCAATCACTCCAGTCACTTAAGAAAGTTTCCCCCTTTATGACATTATACTGATATTAGAAATTTCTTCCTTTTAAAAGGAATGAATAATTTTACAAAAGTACTTGAGGGCCACAGATGTCATGCCTAGAACTGGAAGAGGTCAGAGGTCTGAAATAGATGATCCTTACTTCCAATGAAGAGGTGAACAAATAAAACATGGAAGTGATCTCAGTAGCAGGTCACTTCCTCACCTACCCTTATTAAGCAATGAAACAGAATGTACATAAATGTACTAGCTATACTAGATCATAAATAAAATGAGGTACTTGGCCTTAAACTTCCAATGCATACATTATACTCCCAATGTGTCCACAAGCCTGTTTCTCATAATTGCATATTTTTAAGAGACAATAATAATAACTGCAACAAACTCAGAAATGGACATAACATTCCCCCCTTTTCAGAGTGTATCATGATCTTAAATAAGATCACATAATTACTTCTACAAGCAAAACGAAACACAAAGTTGTCTGAAAACTGGCCAAAATGGACAGAACTAGTAGGATTTCCTCTGAAGAGCGGAGTCACACAAGGAGACAGTCAACTCTAAAGAAAGACTGCAGGAAACCACAAGAAAGGAAAGTGACCACCTTGTCTACACAACACCCAGTGCTGCGCCTGGCACCCAAATACCTTCCCTGCCACTCCCTGCAGATGGCCTTTCAAGGGAGGGAGGCAGGTGACACTCAGAAGGTGTGCCCCTGGGTGGAGGAAGGACTTAAGGCCTTCCTGTCTTCCACTACAAGGAAAAGGGAGCAAAGGATAAGTACTTGCTATCAAGTCAGAAGGTATTTAAAATTTTAAAAAAAGGCAAAAAGAGAAAAAGTATTTCCCAAAGAGATGCTGAATACAGTCCCAAAGAAGAGGTTAAGACAAATAACCTGCCTGATCATTTCCCAGCCTAGAAATGAAAAGCTCTTGCAAACTCCAGATTATTACATTCGCCTAAGAATCCCTATCAAGTTAAATGCCAGAAGCCAATATCTAAGACAAGAACAAAAAAGGAGGGAGAGCCTGGAACCAAAAGGTTAAGGCCACCTTTCCCCACCCGCTTGTTTTTTTTGGGTGGGGGAGCAGGGTTGGATCCTGAACCTTACCACATCCATGAGGGCAGGATTGAGGAGGAATTAGACTGGAAGGTGGAAAGTATCAAAGACTGTACTAGGGTTCCTGTGTTTTATCTGTGAAAGCTGGTAAACAATGCCATTCATGTTTCTAAACAACGCTGACTCTTCACAGCACGAAATACTCTAAATCCATTCATTCACGTCAGCTAGGTGGGTTTCATGTCGCGGGTGCTGGTGGGTTAAAAATAAAATCTCAAGGTAAACTGCTGCGCGCTGTAGCTGGGAACATCAGGTATGTCTGTCACCTGGAAGCAGACATAAGTTTACTTTGATCACAAATGTATCTTT
This sequence comes from Xerus rutilus, assembly GCA_028644305.1. NCBI lineage: Eukaryota > Metazoa > Chordata > Mammalia > Rodentia > Sciuridae > Xerus > Xerus rutilus. The sequence continues at coordinate 6,608,327 of CM053412.1, forward strand.
ATTCCAAGGAACAGAGCTAATTAAAAGCGTGTCCGGGAGCGGTCCCTGTCCTGATACACGCGACCACCGTAAGGGTGGGCTCCGTCCCGACACCGCCAGCCGCCCGACGGAGGCCCCCTAAGGCACGTCTGCGGACCCGAGCGCACGCCAGCGAGACCACCGAAGCCGGAGCGCCACCAGGTACGCGCACCGGCCCCTCATCCCAGGAAGTGGGGCTGAGAACCACACACCTCCACCGCGACCAGACGCTGCGCTGGCACCGCCACCTCGCTCCCGGGTCGGCGCCGGGACCTGCCCTGGGCAGCCAGGCGGGTGCCTCAAGTTGCCAACTCCCCGCGCCCGGCGCCCGCAAGCTCCCCCGCCCCCGGTGCGGCGCGGTCCGGTCCGGTCCGGGTCCAGTCCGGGTCCAGTCCGCGGCGCCCGAGACCCCGCCCCGCGCCACCCCCGGCCGCGGCCTCCGGCCCGCACGCCGCCGGGAGCAGCGCCGCCAGGCCCCGCCGGCCGCGGGCAACAAAGGCGGCGGCCGGCGGGCGCGGAGGCCGAGGGTCGGCGGCGCCGCCGCGGCCGCGCAGGCCTCGGCCCTCCCGCCGCCGCGCCCTGCCCCGCCGGCCCCGAGGCGGCCGGCCTCGCCGCGCTCACCCGCGCCCGCGCCCCCGGCGGAGACGGCCGCGCAGGGCCCCGGCGGCGGCGCGAGCCGGGCGGCCAGAGCCCGCCGGCCTCCCGCGGGCCCCGCGACGCTCACCGGCGGCCGCCCGGGCCCGCTCCTCGCCCGCGCCGGCGCGACTGCCGCGCTCGTCCCCCTCGCCGGCAGCTCCGCCTCCCGCCGCCCGCCTCCGCCTCCTCCGCGGCCTCCTCCTCCGCCGGCAGGGCGCGCGGCCGCGGCGCCCCGGCCCGAGCCGAGCGCTGCGAGGACCCGGCGGCGCCCCGCGCCCTCTGCTCGCCCAGCGGGCGGGACTCGGCGCGCGGGGCGGGGCGGGGCGGGGGCGGGGCCTCGCGGCGGGCGGGGGCGGGGCTGAGGCTCCCGCGGCCCGGGGCGCGCTCTGGACCCGCGCGGCGCCGCGGCTGGAGCCGGAGGCCCGCGGAGACCCGCGCGCAGAGCCACAAGTGGGACCCGGGCCGCGCCGCCTCTGCGGAGGAAACCCTCCCCCGTCTGGTTTCAGGCCACCTTGTCGTGCACTGGCTTTTACTGGGGTTTGCTGCAAGTTCCCCGTTGTTTGTGCCCCTGAATTCCAAGACAGCTGATGTGAAGTTGTGCATTGGTAACTTTACAGAAATGTGCTCCTAATGTATTAGTAGTCCCAAAAGATTTCGTCATTGTTCATAAGCATCAGCAGGAATTTTTTATTTCTCTTTGGATGATGAGCAACTAAAGATAAATATTCATACCTCAGTAAAGCTGCCAGGAACATAAGTAGCATTAAAATCTAGTTTAAGAGTTACTGTGGGCTTTAAAAGTTGTTTCTTGAATAGCATGGACTTTTTTAAAAGAAAATTAAAAGTACAAAGAAATAAGGCTGGGGAAAAAGACTTAAAAGGTGCTCAAGTGTGAATTTCTTTTAAATTGCATCTCAGTAAAGCTGTTTTAAGAACGTTCAAGTAATTAAATTCCTAACGGTATCCAATATACAATACTCTGATAAGCACAAAATCTGAAATAACAGAAAAACTGGATCTTTAGGTGGTGATTCGATAGGTTTTTATAACTGGATAGGATAGCATATGCAAAGTTGGTATCGTCTGTTCAGTATTATTCATCATACTGCTCTCTATCCTCTTCGGTTTCAACTTGAACTTATTAATAAAACACTACCATTAGTCTTGCCCTGATTTAAATGCAACTCAATTCTCAAATGTCTGATTTTACTGAATAGCAGAATGTACACTAGAATAGAATTGCTGAAGAGGTTACTGGTAATAACAGGTAGTAATTAGAAAAGAAGCGAACTTCTCCATCCCAGCAGCTGTGGTGCCAGTGTCTTCTCCTTTGATCTAGAAAAGGGAACAAGCCCAGAGCTATGTAGTCAGAGCTGGTGCATAGTCAAGACCCTGGGCAGCAGGTCTGGCAGAACTGGACCTCAGCACAGCTTTGGCAATTCATACGACTATGAGACCTTAAATGAGTTTCTCACTTTTTTTTTTTTTTTTTTTTTGGTACTGGAGATTGAACTCAGGGGCACTCGACCACTGAGCCACATCCCCAGCCCTATTTTGTGTTTTATGTAGAGACAGGGTCTCACTGAGCTGCTTAGTGCCTCGCGGTTGCTGAGGCTGGCTTTGAACTCGCGATTCTCCTGTCTCAGCCTCCCTAAGTGCTGGTGTTACAGGCTTGCGCCACCGCGCCCGGCTGAGTTTCTCACTTTTAACCTCCATTTCTACTTTCACAAAAGAGGTGTGGATGGATTCCAGTATTAATTATGTGAAATTGTTTTCACAATTACAAAATATACAAAAACCACTTGAGGCCTAGTCTGCAACAACTACTATTACCAGGTAATGCATATTTTATGAGCCAAGTCTTACCTTAAGCTCTTTTGTATGTATTATGTCCTTTAATTTTAACAGTAATTCTATAAGGTCAGTATTAGCATCATTGACACATTACAGATGAGGAAACTGAGGCTTCTAGTATTTAAGTAGTCAATTGCTTTGTTGAAGTCAGACAGCTATTATGGACAGAGCTGGAATTCAGACTTAGGTCTCTGTGACTCCAGAACGTGAGCTCTTAACCCCTAAATTAAAATAATAGTGATAGCTATTAATAACATAGCAACAATTGTAGTGTAGAGATAATAGTGTGAATATACTATTGAAATCTCCATGCTTGGATGAATTCCAAACACTTCTTGGCTATAGACATATGTTCTCTTCTTAGATGACCTACCATATAACCTTTCTTTTTGACCCCCGTATTTCTTTGGAGGGAATCTTTGCCCTGCATACCTTCAGTACAGCTAAGAAATATGGTCATTAGACTCTTGACCAGGATTCACTAATGAGAAAATAATGCCACCATACTCATGCATGGGAAAGAAAGGAGATCAGATTTACTGTAACTCAGTACCTTCACCAAATCGACCCTGGTGCCGTCCCCTAATCGCCACCTAATATAGCCCTGTTTTGCTCAGGATCATCTGTTTCTGTCATATGCAACCACAAACACTGTCTGATAGATACACCTGCTAAAAAAAAGTGATGTCCAGGAGTTACACTGAAAGTCTATCCTCTTACGAAGGAGAAGAGAGCGTCGTTCTGCTGCTCCTTCCAATGAGAGCATCTGGAGGCAGGAGGACCCTTACTGATTACCCTCAGATCTTCACTTTGCAAACATGGTCCTCATCTTCAGAGAAGCAGACCAAGATTTCACATGTCTTACCCAAAGTGGAGAAGTTAAAAGTCGAGTCATGACTAAGGTCTCTCAATTTCAAGTCCCGTTTCATTTCTAATATTAAACTTCTTCTCTTCCCCCAGAAGGGGCAAAGAGGGAGTGTAGACTTGAGAAAATTGGGTAGAAGCCAATAGGATATACTGTGTTAGCCTTCTACTCCCAAGTTTTCAAGTATATTCTCAGCCCAGGGAGGGCTTCAAAGTAAGAAAAATCCAACACCCCTCACTTCCTCACTCCTTTCCTTTACCCTTCTGCTGCCCCTTCCTGTCCCTGTGGATCAGATGCTATCTGTCTGCCACTCATTCAAAGTCCCCTTGTACAATACTGGTACTGGGTAAAACATGGACCTGAAAGATTCACATCCTTCCTGGAACCTCAGAATGTGCCTTTGTTGGAAGTGGTGTCTTTGCAGCGATAGTTGAGATGAGGTCATACTGGAGTAGGGTTGGCCCTTAATCCACTTGGATTGGTGTCTTTATAAGTGTTGAGACAGAAACAGAGACACACAAAGGGCGACCATGCACAGAGTGCCACTGAGGCGGTGGTTGGAGAGATGCATTTGCAAGCCAAGGAGCACCAAGGATTGCCACCAGCACCAGAAGCCAGGAAAAGGAGAGGAAGGGCCTTCAGAGAAAGCATGGCCCTGCTGGTACCTTGATTTTCAGTTCTTGCTTCCAGAACTGTGAAACAATAAGTTTGCCTAGTCCTTCTTGCCTTACTCCACGCCCCCCACCCGCAGTCTGTGGTACTCTGTTGTGGCAGCTTTAGGAACCTAACACAGTGATCCTAGGTCTGCCCACTCTGCGTGCCTGTTCGCCACAATGAACGCAGTCTTCTCCAGATCAAAGCTTCTCTTTGGAGAGTTCTGCAATTACTAGGGTGACCAGATGTCCCAGCTTTCCAGAACAGTACCAGGTTATAACTGTCATTCTGTCATAACTGTCAACTAATGATTATGCAACTTTCACCTCAAAACTATCCTAATTCAGATAGTGTATCCGGTGTTCACCATAACTTCCCTCTACAATGCTAAATAGCAACTCAGCCACCTGACATTCAAAGCTTTCTGAGAGGCAGATCTCCAGCCCCACACTCACAGCTTCTGTACATGATGCTTCCAGGCCAAGCTGGGTAATTGCATCTGCAGACAGTCCCAGCCACGTGCCCTAACTCAGGCTTCTCTGCCTACCTAGAGCTTTCTTCCTTCTCACAGTCCACCTCTGATTATTTCTGTATGTTTAAGATCTTACATATCTTCACTCATCAGCTGTAGCTTTATTTAGGAACTTCCCCTTGAGTTCAGCATCTTCTAGAACACTCTGCCCTGAATCGCAATGTGTCTTCTCTCTCCTCCTTTGAATGCAGATGTTTTATGTTAGTCATTTTCGCATGTGTATATCAGTGCCTTGAACCATATTTCTTCACCCAGTGCAAGCTCAAGAAATGTTAGATGAATAAATATCAGTATTCTATTCCTCTCTTCATCTCCTTGAGAATAACCCTGTGAGAAATGGACTCTCAAGCCCTTTTATAGATCGCTTCCGGAGATATGGCTGCTTTGTCCATTGGGAAGTAACACACATCAGCTTTGCAGAGAACAGTTATTGAGTGGAAGTGTCTGTGGTGTTTTGATGAGCAGCTAACTTCTTCCAGGTGGGAACATACTGGAGCCAAAGGGCCAAAAGAGGGGACTTTTAAGTCCTGACACAAAGTATGTAGGTGTGGGTGGGTACCCGTTTATTTACTCAGAGAAATATTAGATCAGCAAAATATCGTTCCTAATAAGAGTACATCTGTCTCAGTTTAATGCTACTCTATTTCACATCAAAGACTCCAATTTATAGATGATTGAAAGGAACATTTTGCTCTTGCCTGCTCTTTCCACTGCTAGGATTCAGTGACCCTCTGATAGATTGGTGGACTTTTGCTATGTAGGGTAACCCTGTTGATATAGTGGAAAATTGAGCAAATATCCATTAGTATGAGGTGTTGATGGCATGTCTGTGTCACTTCTGGAAACTTGGGAAATGTATTCTAAAGTAGCAAATAACAGCATCTATGATTCCCCCCAATTAGTTCAGCAATGAAGGAATGTATTGGAATTCTCTTTTACAATAGGCAGAATCAATACTCCTATGGGAGTTCAGGATGATCTGGAACTATTATCAACACTGTCCTGCTAGTGAGACTGTTAGCTGGGTAGAACCCTGTTCTTCAAGTTCCCTTCTCCAGGCCTGAGAGAGTAGTTAGCTCACTGAATCCAAAAGCTATGAGCCCACAGGGGTGTCAGCATTTTTAGGAGAAAAGCAAACTTCTACCATGTTTGTGCTTCTAAGACATTAGGAAGGCCTAACAACCCAGGAAAAGAGAGTACTGTATGTCCCATGACTTGCCTAAAATTCCTTTGTAATTGCAGTTACTAAAGCACAAATACCAGCCCTAGAAGCAATAGTGCTTACATGTCATCAGTCATTTATTACCACATGATTGTGTATTACAATCATATTGTTATTTGATTTTTGCATCAATTTTAACTTTTCATATTTCATTGTTCTCTTAATTTATTTTGAATCCCTTTCCCAGAGTTTAATTGTAATTTAGATATGTAGATTAAATATTTCTAAAACAAAAAAATGCAATGTTAGACGTGGTAATTAGATCCTGAGATTAGAATGTGTGTTAGCTTTCCATCACTGTGACAAAACACCTGAGAAAATCAATTTAAAGATCTGTTTTGGCTCATGATTTCAGAGGCTTTAGTCCATGGTTGGCTGGCTTCATTGATTTGGGCCCATGGCAAGAGAGATCATCAAGGCAGGGAGTGAGTGGTGTAGCAAGCTATTCATCTCGTCGTCAGGAAGCAAAAAGAGGAGAGAGAGAGGAAGGGATGGGGATAAAATATTGCTGTCAAGGACATGTCCACAGTGACCTAATTCCCCCCAGTAGGGCCCCTTGACCAATCCATAGCACCACCAGCTGGCAAACAAGCACAGGACCTTTGGTGGACATTCAAGATCCAAACCATGATAGTCCTTTACCTAAGAAAAAACTTAAAATGCAGTTAAATTATACAACTAGACCGAGTACTACATCTTTCCAGGGATCTACTATGGCATACATTGGCTATAAGCTACTCTAGTGTGTTATGGTAGGCTCTTGAGGAAAGAGGGGGAGCTGGATCCCAAGAGGACCTACCAGTGATATTCGTGCCTTAGGCCTAAGCTCCAAGGAGGAGAGTTGGGAGCGCTTAGGAAGCAGGAGAGCCTCAGCAAAGTCAAGAGGCTATACCGGGACTGCCTTCCTTGCTAAGGCAGAGAGTCAAAGTTGAAGAGATAAATTCCCTTTAAAATCCCCAGTGTAAGTACTGTGTGAGGTACTGGAGTGCCTTGGATTGTATCCCCCAGAGGAAATGTTGATGTCCTCAGCCCATACTTACAAATGTAACCTTATTTGGAAACAGAGTCTTTACAGACACAAACAAGTGAAATGAGGTCAGAATAGATGAAGGTGGGCCCTAATCCACTGACTGGTTCTTATAAGAGGACAATTTGGACAAAGTCATTCAGGAAGAATGCCATATGACAGGGAGACAGAGGCTGCGGTGATGTAGCTATAAGCTGAGGAATGTCAATCACCAGAGTAAAATTACTAGAAGCTAGAAGAAGCAAGAAAGGATTCTTCCCTTGTGGTTCTCGAGGTAGTTTGACCCTGCCATTACCTTGATTTCTGGCCTTTAGAACTATGAGAATAATTTCTGTTATTTTAAATCACTCAGTTTGTGGAAACAAATGTTTTAACGAGAAGATTCAAAATAGAGTATATTTTCAAAATAGCTCTTTAATTTCTAATGGAATTTGACAGGACAAAATCAGAAATTAGGAGAAGAGTTAGGATTCCAAGTAAAAGTGGTTTGGACTAGTGTAGTGGTGGTAGAAGTAATGTGAATGAAATTGGTTGTAGCTAAGGGTTTGACAGGTGAATGCAACAAATTTAAGAGCAAGAGAAAGGAATTTTGTGATTATAAAACATATGCAGAAGTTTCCTGAAATCCATTTACATGTCCCTCCCCTTGAATCTGGGTTGACTACTGCGATTTACTTTTAACCAATACAAAACATTACTGACACTCCATGACTTCTGATGTTGGGTCATAAAAAAGGTACAATTTCTGCTTTATTTGCTTGAACACTTTCTGGAACTCTGAACCTACCAGGAAATAGTCCAAAGGACCTGAGGCTACCATGTTGTGAGGAAGCCGAAACGATATATTAAAACACAAATATAGACTCAAACACAAATACTGACCAAAAAAAGAACCAACAAATCTTAAGAGAAAATCAGAAAATGGCTTGATTGTCAGCTTATGGAAACTGAAATGATTGAAAATCATTAAAATATTCTCCACAGAACTACAAAACTGGATAATTACAACTGACACACCCCAGAGTTTATAATAACAAGAGTTGATGAGGAAGATATAAGGAAATGATAAAATTATGAACAAAATTGGTGATGAAAATAAAATTTCAAAAATGCTGGTGGGATTATAAACTATCTCAACCACTTTAGAGAGTTACCTTGAGATGTGTACCTGATTTGAAGACATAAGTACTCTTCGGCTAAGCAGTTCCACTTCTCGATGTATACCACCAAGAAATTCTCATATATGAAAATCAGAACTATTCATTGAAGTGCTGATTGATAACAAGACTCCAAACTTCACAATGGGGCACAATGGAGAGATGTCCACAGTGGATGATTGAATAAATTAAATGAGTTATGTTCGAATAAAAAAATAAATACACCACATCATGTGTATCAACCATGAATATATGTTAAAGATTTTATTGAATTAAATAGAACTAGTTCTGTAAGGATACTTATAGCATGATGTAATGTTTAAAACTCTCAAACTAATAATATAAATTTTATGAACACATGCATATACAGAAAAGTATATAAAAACAAATTGGATAGATATACAAGAATTTCAAAATAATCATTATCTTTGGGGACAGAGATGAATCATCAGAGAGGTCTATAAAGGGATTTCAATAGTCTAACATATTCTGCCTTTAAAAAATCTGAAGTAAACAAAGCAAAATATAAACATTTATAGATTTTGAAGGTAAGTATGTGAATGTTCGTTCTATTCATCCATGTGGGTTTTTTTTGCATATTTGAAATATTTTAAAAAGTTTTTACATGTGAATTCTGAACCCAAAGTTAAAGCCCTTCTCTGTATTGCCCCTGGCGTAAAAATACAAGTTATATCACTAGAGAAGATACCAATTAGCGAACACATACATGCGAACAGGGAAATTCCTACTTATTTTCTTTAAATCAGGTGAAAAACAGTTCAGAGCTTTCATTGTACTGAATTTGCAGCAAACTAAACCTTTATTATTGTTGAGAAAGAGGTTTGCTTCCCTTCTCCAGACTTACACAGAGTCTGTGAGGGTAATGTGATTCCTGGAGACCCAGGGCCTTCTCAATTTCCTCTCCTTATCCTTACCCTTGAAATCCTTCTGTTCAGGTTTAGGTGGCCCCAGAAGAGCAGTCTTGGAGGTAGGATTCTTTGCTGTTTGGGGGTCCTAGGGTCTATCTTCCTTCTGTCTTCTTTTTTTGACCTATCTTTGGTCATTTCTGCTTTTGACAATTCCTGTTTGTGATCTCAGAGAAGACACAGTGCCTTTTGCCAACCAGGAAGACTCTAGTGGGCCTGACTTAAATAACAAACGTTGTCAGGGAAATGCAGTTCCCTGACTGACCTAGCCGGATCTGTCCATGCATACCTGTGGAATTAGGCATGGGGCAGTCTGTTTAAACTAGAGAATGGGTTTCTCATACAGAGGTAAAAGGAACCTTCTTTTCACTCCTTGAAGTTTCAGTTATTTGAGTCTATAAAACACAGTGACAATAGACAAATTAACAAGAGTAAAAGCTATAAACTCATTAACATGCAGGTGCACAGGAATCATACAAAGTATGAAATTCAAAGAAAGACCAGATGGTTGAAGCTTAAATATCCCCTTCACAGTGGGAACTGTGGGAAACTTGGAAGAAGAGTAATGATTTTCATGGGCCTGGAGGAGAGACAATAGGCTGGAACAAAGTTCATCGGGGTTTCGGGTGTGGTGACAACTCTAGCCTTTCTTCCTTTGAGATAATCTCCTGAGGATCAAGCCTTTAGGTATATAGGGGAACTTCAAAGAAAATCCCCTCTTCTGCTTTGGAAGGGAAAGAGGGACTAGAAGTGGGGGTAGGGGAAGGGTGCAGAAGATCTGAAGGCTTCGGTTCTCCTTTTGTTTGAAACATTTAGTATGCCAAAGTGTCATACTTTGACATATTGTTTTCTCATCCATTAAAATAAAATGATGGCAGAGTCAGAAGGCAAGACAAAACACAGAAGCCCATTAGATGTTCAAGAAAACCAGAGCTGGACAGGAGGTAAAGTCACAAAATCAGATTTTACTCAAGAACCACTGCAATAGAGGAAAAAGAGACTTCAGCATAGAATTGGGCTCCACTCAAAACATAACACGGAGAAGTGGGGATTTGTAGCCTAGGAGCAAGGTGGGATCAGTGGATGGAAAATCACTATGAGGAAACATCAGGAGTAGGAGAGATGCCAGCTAGACCAGAGTATAGGTGTGGGAAGATAGGACAATTTTCCTCACCCAACACTACTATAAAGAACAGAGGCTAAGACATGAAAAACAGCAAATTTATTTAATCATAGTTTTATATAGCATGAGAGACTTCAGAAATGAAGACATAAAGACCCAGGGAAAACTGTTTTTATGCTTAGGTTTGATTAAGAATGGACAGGTGGGGGCTGGTATTGTGGCTCAGCGGTAGAGCGCTTGCCTTGCATGCGTGAGGCCCTGGGTTCGATCCTCAGCCCCACATACAAAACAATAAAATAAAGACATTGTGTCCATCTACAACTAAGAAAAAATTAAAAAAAAAAGAATGGACAGGTGGATGCTGGGCGCAGTGGCGCACGCCTATAATCCCAGCAGCTTGAGCGGCTGAGGCAGGAGGATCGTGAGTTCAAAGCCAGCCTCAGCAACAGCAAGGAGTTAAGCAACTCAGTGAGATCCTGTCTCTAAATAAAACACAAAATAGGACTGGGGATGTGGCTCAGAGGTTGAGTGCCCCTGAGTCCAATCTCAGGTTAAAAAAAAAAAAAAAGAATAGACAGGTGAGTAGAAATGTAATTGGACAAATTGGCGAGGTCCCACAGTGTAGACTGGAATGGAAGGAAACCTTAGATTTTTCCTGGCTTCTGTGCTGTGTTCCTCCTCGACTCTAGTACACTGGGGAAAGGGCAGGATCCCCCTGGATTGAGTGTCTTCACAGGGGAAGGAAGGAGGGAGAGAGTAGTCCTTCCAGGCTATATGGCTTGCTTTGGGGAAGGGAGGTTCTAGCCTCTCTGACTCACCTTGAGGAAGAGGAATCTGGTTTCTCTGACTTGATTTGGAGGAGAAAGAAAGGCAGGAGAAAGAGACCATATGTTCAAGGTTAATGACTTTTAAAAAAAACCTAATTGTTTATGTTAAAGGAAGGCAGGGGAGACCTTGATGCAAAGGCTCTTCTGACATCCCTCAGTTCAAACTACCCAGCATGTCAAGGTGTCATATTTAGGGATATTTTGTTCTGTACCCCAACAGGATTCTTACTGAAGGCAGTCCAGGGTGATCAGATATCACTGAGGGATGGTGAAGGATGAGAAATTGGATCATATATACAGGATGAGGTTCTTTCTAAACTGACTTAAAAGGACTCTTGCTAAAACTGAGTGGTACAGATAGAGAAGAACCACGGATGTCCACTCAACACAGAGGCCTGTGGGGCTCAGAGGATGCTGATTAGAGTTGGATCGAGTGGTGTCTTTGTGAACATTCAAGTAGGTCTTATCTCATAGGATTGCTGAGAACATTAATTGATTATATAATACACTTAACCCAAGGAGGGCTTGTGGTCATTCTTCAATAAATGGCAGCTATTATTACTTCTCTTTCATGGCCCTTATTAGGATTGTCATATTATTTGCATGATTATTTGTTACACATCTTTCTTTGCTAAGACTAAAATATAAGAGTGCAGAGATTTTCACATTTACCATTGTACCTGAGAAGGCTGGGCACGTGGTGTGGGGCATATTAGCAACACATGGCTGAACAAATGAATGAGTTAATGATGCTCTCACATTTATTTTTAAGAAATATGTGTCAAAATACTAATTTTCCACTGGACCAAATGGATAGTAGAGAAAAAGAAAATTTATTGACAATAAACTTGTTTTATAGTGTTATTATTTCTATTCACGAAATTCCCAGATGTGCTTAGAAAAATTATTGCCAACTTGTGAATGAGAATCTGGATGAGTAATTTGTTTGAAGATCATAGATGGAACTAATTAGATAACAGTCATTAAATTTGCCAGACTTTCAAGTTGCTTATAATTTAGTCACTCTGTAACAAACTTTATAACACATGTTTGCAAATAAGATATCTTTTGTTTATTTATCTCAAGTCATGTTGAAAATTCCACTTAGAAAAATTTTAGCTTCTGACATGTAAGTAAGACTTTAGAAAGAGATCATATGTTCAAGGTTAATGATTTTTTTTAAAAACTAATTTCTTGTGTTAAAGAAAAGGATAAACTGATAGAAGTCCAAGTTGTGTCTTAGTCCGTTTGGGCAGCTCTAACAAAACACCATAAACTGAGTGGCTTCTAAACAACAGAAATTTATTTCTCACAGTTCTGGAGGTTGGAAGTCCAAGATAAAGTTACCAATAAATTCAGTGTCCAGGGACCCTCTTCCTGGCTCTTGGAGAGCTGTCTTCTGGCTTTGTTCTTCTATGGCAGTTGGAGAGAGAGGGCTCTCTAGGTCTCTTATTTAAGAGCACTAATCCCATTCATGAGGGCTCCTTTACCACCTGCCTACACCCCAAAGGCTGTCTCTCCTGACATCATCACTTTGGGGATTAGGATTTCAACATATGGATTTGGTGGGAAGGCAATCATTCAGACCAAAACAAGTGGTAAAAACAGATTTATTCAGGAACTACTGTGATAGGTGAAAGGAGACTCAGCACAGAACTGGGCTCAATTCAAACTCCAGCACAGACTGGTGGGGATCACAGCCAGCCCAGCACAGTGGCATCAGTGGATGGAAAATCACTACTAGGAAACCTTAGGGCAGATGTTTTGAGCAAACCAACCTGACTGCATTCTTGCTGAAGGCAGGCTGGTGTGACCAGATATCCAGGGGATGGGGAATGTCTGCAAACTGACTTAACAGGATCCTTGATGAAATTGGGCTGTGCTGGTCTGGCATGGATGGGGCCAAGTTGAGGAAAGGACTTTTGGAACCCCAAATAAAGTTGGGTTACAGAGAAAGCTCCGGTTGTTTACCAAATCTTTTGTTTTTCCACTTTTACTTTTCAGAGGGTACTAATTAACCCCAAATTATAAACTGCTAGAATGGTGTAGGGAAATAAACGTAAGTTTTCTTCAATCCTACCTAATAGGTTTTTTGATACTGGGCATTGAAATCAAGGACGCTTTACCACTGAGTAAATCTCCCTCCCTCCCTCCTTCCCTCCCTCCCTCCCTTCCTTCCTTTACTTATTTATATAGAGACAAGGTATTGCTAAATTGCTGAGGTTGGCCTCGCACTTGTGACCTTCCTACCTCCCCAGTCTCTGGGATTTTAGGTATGTTCTACAGCATCTGTTTTTAGAATGGACCCCTATAACAAAAGACAGGTTAATAAAAGAAAAGCAAATGAAGCTTATTCCAGACACCCAAAGAATGAGGTGGCTTTGAATTCCAGTTTATACAGCATCTCCAACAGAGAAACATGAACATTTAGAAAAACAAGCAGACAAAGGAAAAGCAATTTGAGTCCCTGTGGGTGGCCCCTGGGAGAAGCCAATGAAATGGCACATGCAGACCAGTTAGCCTGCTTGTTAATGTTGATTCCCGTGGACCAGCCCCAGGCCACCTTGTTCTCAGTGCACAACCTTTGCTCCCTCTTGCAGAGGGGTGGGAGGACATTTTTTGTCTTTATAAATCTATGTCCTGCTTTTAGACAAAAAGAGGGAAAGCTTTAGGCAAACAAGGCTTTCCTGCACCTGCTTCTTCCTACCTGCCTTCAACTCAAAAATCGTTTTCATCGAGGGATGCATACTCTGGCCTCCCACCCTGTTAGCAATTATTTCATGGTAGTTATCCTACAATTTATCATTCAGATACATCCTCATGAATGAAACTAGTCATAGGTTGTGAAATACATTGACTCGGATAAAAGCCAGTTTTATTGCATTAGAGAAAAACTACTGTTAAGGGGCAGACATGGAAAATGGAATTGTGTGACATTACATCTCTTAGTGCGCAACCTTGAGTGCAGGAAGAGGTTGTAAGTAGCAATGCTTACAGCTGCCAATCAATGATTACTAAAGCTTGATGATTAAAAGTATAACATATAGAAAGTGTTAGGCTGGCAAGGCAAATGCAGAACGCAGACATAGCTGCCTCTGCCGAGGCAGGCTGAAGCGGTAAGCAGCGGCATGTGCAGAACTCGGCAACATGGCCCCCGGGAGCCGCATGCACAGAGGGACAGGGAATATCCAGTATGGGCGCCACCATGTTTCCCGGCTCATCCGGGAAGGACTCTGACCTCAGCAGGATCCCCTGACCAATCTCAGAGGACACTGGACTCTAGATCACCTCCCCTTCCTGACTGGGCCTTTTAAAATTCTCTGTACGCCGGAACACGTGCGCCATTCTCTCATGCACACTCTGATGGACGGGAGAGTTCAGCCCCAGAGCGTGTATTTCCAATAAAGCCTTGCCCCGCTGTTTTAATTCACCTCCTTTTGGTCATCTGGCTTTTACAGAAAGAATTTATACTACAACTTGTACATAAAACAGCAGACATATTTGAGGAGTATGGGAAGTACTGGCCATGGAGGGCCAATGTCCAGCAGTGATAAACACCCCTTTGCTGTTGGTTGGTAGAACTTTCCCATCTTGAGCCACATCTTGGTAGTGGCTGGTTACATGACTTGAGATCAGAAGCCCTCTCTGAAGGAGTATTGTGCACTATTTCCAGTGAGTGACATTCCCACCAGGACTCTTTTTAACTAGGACTCATCAAAACCCTTGGCTCAGAGTTTTGGCTAAGGCTGGGAACAATAGGTGCTAAGCACCTTAGCATTAGGGGCTAGACTGTCTGTTCCAGGCTTGCAGAAGGGCTGCTGAAAACCTGCTCTGTCTGAGTGAGCTCTCCCACCTAACTTCAGCGTATGAGAAAGAAGGCACTCTGTAGGTCTGTGTCCCACCCTCCCAAGGAGGGAAGTGAAGTTTCTTTCTCCTCATTTTAAAACAACTGATGAGAAAGTTCAAGAAAACCAAATGACAGCCTGAAGTGTGTCCTTGATGCTTGAGCGGTATCAGGCCTGGGCTCAGGCTGAGTTGGACAGTGGTAGTGGTTCGGCTCCTATACCACAGTAGGCCCTCCCCTGACATTCAATATTTTAGAATTGTCGCTCTTTACTGAAGTGTGGGTTTATTTTTTATCTGCCAGGACTTGCAGGGGCTGAGTGAGAGGAGATCAATGCATGCATGCCTGGGAAGACAGGGAGCTGAGGGCAGTAGGCAGTGATTCAGCACACGCTGAATCAAGAGAACCATAGAAGAGAGGACCCAAAGTGGGGAGCCCTCAAGAACCACAGAGGCATCCCATGAGAAAAGAAAAATCAGCACTTGGAATTTGCCCACCTATGTGAGATGACAGTGATATTACTAGAAGGAACTTTCTTCCCATGACCATTTTTCTCTTTTCCTGGTGTGTCTCAGGATACAAGCAATAAAATGTGGAATAAGGTGGAGGGAGAAAATGGCCAAGAAGCTGACCACAGTCCTGTCCTCCACAGTTGAAGCCCATACTTGTAGGAGAGAAGGGAAACATTTTATATTGAGTGACAATTCTGAGTTCTGCTATTACAATGGGCTGGATGTTATTTTAAATCTTAAAGTGGTAAGACAATATTTTATTACCTAACAATGGTTGCTAAAGCCAAGGGTTTCATCAGAGATCTCTTTCAGAAAGAGGCCATTTATGTCCACAGAATAGTTCTGATGAGATAGCGTTAGAAAAGAGTAATGTTTATTTCTCAACAAATACCTGCTTTTATATACAGGAATTTCATCATACCGCACATCATCAATGGTTTTCTTTTAGGGCAAAGTTTTAAAAAATGTGAATATAGTAATCATAATGATGAAAATTAATTTCTTTCTCTACTTACCAAATATCTATACTGTGTTGGCCACTGAGGAGCCACTGCCCTGTGTCCCTAGACATCGTGGGAGATGACGGGGATGGCTAATGTTTTTTTTTGTTTTGTTTTGTTTTTTGGTACTGGGGATTGAACTGAGGGGCACTCAACCACTGAGACACATCCCCAGCCCTATTTTGTATTTTATATAGAGACAGGGTCTCACTGAGTTGCTTAGTGCCTCGCCATTGCTGAGGCTGGCTTTGAACTCGCCATCCTCCTGCCTCAGCCTCCCTAAGTGCTGGGATTACAGGCTTGAGGCACCGTACCCAGTTGGCTAATGTTTTTGTTTCCACTTGACTGGACCTAAAGGTGGAAGTGCCTTCTGGGAGTGCGATGGAGGTGTTTCTGCATGAGATGGACATATTAATTGGCAAACAGTTAAGTCAGTTGCTTCCCTGACACAAGTACAAATCACTCAATCGCAGAGCAAAGGTGTTGAGGAACAGGCAGCTATGAATGTGTGACTCCTTTAACTAGGACATCAGGGTTTCTTCCTGCCTTTATACTTAAATTTGAACTGGGGCATTGGTTCCTCCTGAAACTAGAATCTCTCAGTCTGGAACTCACCCAGCTCTCCTGTGTCTCAGGTATTTGGACCTGGACTGGACCTATACCATTGACCTACCTGGGTCTCTAGCTTGTTGACTGTCGATCTTGGGACTTCATAGCCTCCATAACTCTGTGAGCCAACACCTTATCATAAATCCCAAAACAACTAGTTGTAGTGAGGTGTGCCTATAATCCCAGCAGCTCAGGAGGCTCAGGCAGGAAAATTGCAAGTTCAAAGCCAGTCTCAGCAATTTAGCAATTCTCTAAGCAACTTAGTGAGATTCTGTCTCAAAATAAAAATAAAATAAAAAAAGGTTGGGGATGTGGCTCAGTGGTGAAGTACCCCTGGGTTTAATCCCTAGTACCAAAAAAAAGAAAGAAAGAAAGACCCCACTAAGTTATAGAAACTATGAGAGAAACTGAGAAAACACATTTTTATCATTTAAACCACTGAATTTGGGACAGTCTTACAAATGAAGAAAATAAGTCACAGAAAGGTTAAATGACTTGCCTACCATCCTGATGCAGCTAAAAGTGACAAAACCAGAATGTGAACTCACATTGTGGCCTTACACCCATTATATGCTACGCCTCCACCACTTACAGAAGGTGAGAGAGGATGCTCAGTGTGAGTGATCAACAGGGGCATGAGTTTGCCCACTTGTGATTTTTCATTTTATCCTAACTTTTTTTCAGAATTGTAAAAAGAGTTTATTCTGTAGAGCCAGGTGTCCCAGTGACCTGATCACCTTCCAGGAAGCCCTGCCTCTTAAAGTCTCTACCACCTCAACACCAGCACATCAAGGTTCAAGTTTACAGTAGACGAACCTTTGGAGAACACACTCAAAGCACACCCAAACCACAGCAAGCAGGTCCAGCTTCACAACAAAACTGAGCAAAACATTATTATTATTATTTACAATATAGGTTTTATATGTATTTCATGTTATTCAGAAGCTGATAATAATTCACTACTTCATAATAAAGATTTTGAGGAAAAGAACAGAATTCTCTTACCCAAATTTTCTTCCATTAATATTAACCTGAACTAATTTGTAATGGATTGGAGGTTTGATTTAAATAACCCAATGAAATGTTAACACCTTAAGAAAGTAACATTCAAATTTGACTCATGAAGATTCAAAAATATATAAACTGCTTAACGACTTAACCCCATGTCCTTGTAAGAAGAAACTTCATCACTGACCACTTTCTCATTCTAATTAATCTTTTTGGCTTCTCTTTATTTTTGACATCAGCATAACTCTGTGCTGTGTCCACAGTAACTGTATTTTGTAGGGGAGAAATGATCAACCCTTTACATTAAAAAAAAAAAGGAGCCAAAGCAGTTTATAATGCTGTCTCATCCCTAAACTTTATGATCAAGAGGAGTTGGGAATAGCTATAAGAGTTAGCCTTAAACTTTGTATTAGTAATTATTACAACACATAAATGCTAAGTCAGCCACCTAGGTACCTCTTTCCTCTCTCTCTTCATTACTCCTATGTTGTCATTGCGGAAAAAAAAAATAACTTCAAAGGAGACACAAGTAGAATAGGCTGTGTACCAACTTAAAAGCACTTGAAAGACGATAATTCTTTATTATCTAGTGATATCAATAAATGCCTGCCAATCAATGCCTATTGCATATTACATTTCCATTGGCATAGAGTGTTTACTTTATTACAATAGCAAACTAATGCCTATTAAAAGTTGCCAATGAGCAATATTGATCAAGATTTCTGGAAGGGTTTTCTAGCACATTCTCCCTTAAAAATATTGCTGCATCTACATAAATTCAGGACAAATCTGACAACCCCAGGATTTAGCTTGAAAAACTAAAGCAACCAAGAGAGACCTAGGGAGCTATTAAATTTGAAACATCAGTGTGATTCTGTCATTGACTATTTTAAGGTTCAATTTTGTTGGAAAACTATTCTATGGGGGAATATGGAACAAACAGTTGTAGTCCAATTACCTACCTCTCCTTTGCAGAGGACTGCTCTCTCTACTCCGGACAGGGTAGCACTGGAAATATAATATCTCTCACCTGAGTTGCTGATAAGTATTGACTGGCAGCTGGATAAACATTTTATTCCTGATAAATGCCTAGAGTGTGTTTAGTCTTTATTGCTGGTTGGCACAGAGCAATAGGTTTAGCTTTCAGGCAAGTGAAGAGTAGGCCCATCACATGCACAGAAGATACGGAACCAGACAAGGATAGATCTGAGTAGAAGATTCTCACTCTGGCTCATAGGTTGTCCTGGGGCTTTCCCGACAGCAAGCCCAAGGTTCTACTTCTGCTCTGTCTTACCAACAAGCAATAGAAGTCTCAGATTCCAAAGCCATGGAGGAACATGTCAAAAATATTCATCTTAAATATTTTAAGTCAGTGTAAGGAAACACAGAACTCAGACATGTTCTGTGAGATGAAATAAATTTCTGCTATATTTTGTGGAACTTAATTACCACCTCTTGGTTATTATACATTTTAGTATAACTTGTTATTTTGAAAGGGGAGGTAGGAATCCATAAAATTACTAAAATAAAAATGCAGAAATTAATAAATAGAAGTAAAAGTTTCAATTATAGCCGATTTTCAGAAATACCGTGATTAAATATTTTAATAATGATGCTTCCTATTTAGAATAACTCATTGTGTCAGAGTATTTTGGCTGAGTTTTTATTTTGAGTCTGGGAATGGAAGAATCCAAACGTCATTGCACTTCCTAATCTCTTTTACATCTTTCAGTCTTTTACATCAGATGCTTATAATCTTTCTCTCTCTGTTCTGTCTGTCTGTCTGTCTGTCTCTCTGTCTCTCTCTTTCCCTTTCTCACACACACACACAAAACACACATCTTGCAAATCAGGACTCCAAGAATAAAATATTTCCTAAGCAATTACTCCAGGAGAAAAAGAAAAATTTCAACTTATATTAATTCATACTTTATAAAATCAGAGTTTTCCTGAATTTTAAATTTTAAATTTTAACTAAAAATAAATGAATAGTAGGTAACATTTTTGGCAATTCGTTTCAGTTTTTCAACTCAGTGGAAACAGACACATTGAAACTGACATTTCAGTTCTAAATAAATTCATTCATACCCATAGCTCAGCTCAGAAGCCCAGGTCGGTTGTTAGAATACTTACATGGGTTCTTTTATTTTCATTGAAGGCATTAATATTCATCTTAAGAAAGATTAATATTTGTCCAAGAGTAATTCACTTTACCATTTTCAAAATAAAATTCAAAATCTTAAAATCTGGAAAGAATATTTGAAATTGTGTTTTTATTTTTAGAGAGTGTGAATTAAAACTGTAAAACTGATTATCAAAGACACTCTGAGTTCATCAGAATTGTTTTCATTCTATTCCAGAATTAAAAATTTCTAGTCATTGGAATATCACCAGAATAATTAGAAACCATCATTTACTGTATATTTAACAAATAGAAAGGCCCTATCACCAAATTAGAGAAAATAAGTACAAAAATAAAAACTCTTTATCTCAAGATCCAAGACATTCAATAGCTGTGCCTCATTTTATGAGTATTTGCAAGATGTTCCAGACATGGGAATGTTCCCCTCAGGAAACTGGCTTTATTTTAACTATAGTAAAAATTCCCAAGAGAATTTCTAGAAAAAAATAACTCTAAAGCCTTACCCTGGGCAGGCTTTCTGGGTTTATGACTAGCACGTTGAACAGGGTCCCACAGTCAGAAGGGAATACAATCATGGTTCAACTCTATCTTAGAATTTCTCTTTGAACTTGAATGTTACAAGTAGGGTAATGGAGCAGTCCCTGGGGCTTGGAGACTCATCTCAGGGCCAGCCTTCCTAGACAGGATCTAAAAGTCACCTCCTGCTCCATATACCCTGGCTCCCAGGGTCGGGGCTCACCTCTTCCCTTGGTCCTTGCCTACTGTTCACCTGGGCACTAGGCTGGAGAGTCTGGGTTAGAAGTACATGCCCATGTGTCTTGAAGTACATGCGTCTTGGCAGGAGGGCATGGCAGGAGCAGCTGCCACCTTAGGCTGTCTGCTCCATGGGTCATTCAGGGTGGCAGGTTTGTCCACTCTAGGGCAGAGCTTTGTCCACTCTTGTTTGAGGTACTGAGTTTGACCCTGAACAGAAGTTGTAATACTCTTGGAGATCACTGGTCTGCTGTGGGCAGTGTTAGCAGACCAGTTGGAAGGGAGATGCTGCCTCAACTTCCCAGCCCCCAGCCGGGGCAGGGTGCATGGTTTAGTGGGCAGGAGTTAGGCAAGTGGAGGAGGGAGGGAGGATTCAACAGTTGGTGAGCTGCACACCCACGAAGACAGCGGGTGGCATTCAGGAGGGTCTGCTCTTGCTCACGATATGCCGCTGCCCAGGGAAGCATGACATTAGAGCACAGCAAAGATACGTTGAGTGATGGAGAGGCAGATCCTTTGGTAAAATCACCTTTTAAGTAATTTAGAATTTTCCAGAAATCTGTCACCCTTAGTCAATTGTCAGAAAATTCTATTATTGACTGGTAAGTTTCTCAGTAGCATTAGCAAATGTTATTAAAAAAAATATGTATGTGCCTATGGAAGGGACTATTTTAGTTTAAACTGATGGCTATGCTGTGGATCCTTTGTTGGAATCATCCTCATTTCTGCCCATCCTGCTGTCTATGGAAGGCATCACCAGGGGCTTCCTCATCTGCTGGTGCCCAGATGTGTTCAGCAGTGTTAGTAAATGGTGCGTGATTGAAAAGCTGGATCAGGAAGGATTCCAGGTGCTTGATCCCCTTGCTCCCTCCTTGCTGGGTGCAGTTTGGACAGAGGCTGACTTCCTTGGCTCTAAGTCTTGGTGAGGTGCCACCCTGCATGGCGCTCCTTCCTCTTGTCACCTCAGGCCACTGGGTGGTAATGGCTTCCTGCTGTTGCTAGTTCCTCGGTGCTTCATTATTGCTTTTCAGCGTTCTTCACACTGCCCACCACTCTGTGAGGCCCTTGCTTAAGCTTCCTTTTGCAGAGCCCTTTGGGTCTACCTTGTGTTTCCGCCAGCGCCTGGTCTGGAGGGAGCCCCTTCCTTTGTAGAGCATATGATGAGTGCAACTCTGATTGTCAGCTTGGAGACCTTCCACTGGAGCACACACTTAAGAACTATGCTGCCATCTTATTTCCCAACTACTTCCTTACTCTGGTGAGCTGGCAATGTGCTACCTTGGGAAGGCTGGACACCATTCCCCAGAATTTTTTTTTTTTTTTTTGTGAGGAAGTACGAGGGATTGAACCCAGGGGCACTTAACCACTGAGCCACATCCCCAGTGCTTTTTTAAAAGTTTATTTAGAGACATGGTCTCATCAAGTTGCTTAAGGTCTTGCTAAACATTTCCCAGAATTATTTTCCCTCTGTTTCTGTTTAAAGTGGACCACGAATACTTTTGAAAAAGGAAAGTGGAATGACTTTTAGGGTCAGAAGATCCCTGGGGAGGTGCCAGGTTCTGTGGCAGCTCATGCATATTGTTGTTGCCACCCTGGCGGTCCAGGTAGTGCCTGGACCTACAGCTGCTCCATCACCCCCAGATCCTCCTGTAGCTTCTTTGATTCCCAGGCCAGGCAGATGGTGAGTTGTAAACTAAAAAGTGCCCACTTCCCTGCAAGACGCCCACATCATCAACCTGGGGAGTAAGAAGACTCCTCAGGTATCAGCCTGTCTTTGTGGGCTCTGGCTCAGGTCCCTGGGTTCCAGTTTCTTTATTCTTCTCCACTTTCCATCCAATGTCCTGCCCGTGGCCCTGCAGACTAAAGGTCAGACACACAAGAGAGAAAGATGACCTCTCACCTAGACTTCCTCACTGGTTGCTATGATTGTGACAAGTTCATTGTCTATCACATGCAGTGTTCCCTGTGTCCCTCTATCAATCCCTGGCAGGCACACACTGGTGTTCTTTTCTGTCCATATGTACATTAGATGTTCAAACATTTTCTGTGTTTATCTTTCTTCCTTATTAATGCTATTTCAAGTATAATTTCAGAACCTTCATTACCTTCTAAAATATCTTTGAGAAACTGTGAGATCATATTCACTTTGAGAACGTAATTAACTAATTAAAGTCAATCTAGATGTCTGCTTTGAGGCCATTAGCATTCCCGCAGAGGTTTAGATTTGGAAATTCAAATTCAAATTAGGTGAGGGGTTTTTGTTGTTATTTTTCAAACTATTGTGTGATAGTTCTTAGGTTTTTACAAAATATTTTTTAAAGTTACTTAACCTTACACATTTCAAATGACCTCATTTCTTTTATCTGTCTTAACACCATTCTCTCTCTCCCCTTTTTCTCTTTAGTTATATGAATATCTAAGTTGGTCAGGAAATAGGTGTTATCAATTCTTATATTAAACCACTCCTAGTAAGCAACCTCTTTGAATTCCAGAGTTTTATCAGTAGAAAGTAAAGATCTTCTTATATTAGACCAATAAAAATCTCCTTCCAAGCCGTTTATGATCATGGTATTTATGGCAGACACAGAAAACGTTTCTACATTCTTCCCATACCAAGTGTTTAAAATTCAAAACCCATTATTATGTCATTCACGTCCTTTGTGTCGGGGGAGGGGTGGAGAGAAAGGGTACTAATTAATCTAATTTTTAAAAAATATTCTCAAAGTGGCTAGATTTCAGTTTTCTTTTTTATTTTATTCTTCAAAGGTAAGACTCTCACTTTTAAAGCATATTCACTATCTGATATCCATATCTAATAGGAAATGTGACACAATTTTAGATAATAACATTTAGAACATATTATGTCAAGACTTTCTTTTTAAAATGAATATCTTTGCTCTTGTGGATCACTTCATATTGTGAATTGTACACAACTAAGGGGAAAGTTTATTTTCATAAAAAAAAATGACCAGCCTATATAAGAAAAACAAGACCTTTTGTTTATTTCAAAAAAAGTGCAAAAGGAAAAAAAAAAACCTAGACATTAACTAGGTAGAACAAGGCAAATATTTGGACAACAACTATACTTTTATGTACACCAGTCTGAAAAATATTTAAGGTTGCTATTAAAATTTGACTTTCTTCACTGTGCGAACTCTCCTGTAAGATACAAATAAGAGCATTCACATTAATAAGAACATGCATTCCTTCATTTAATTAAATGCCATCCACAATGGAACCCATCAATTGTGGGGGGACAATGGACTTGCTCTGCTAGACCTTTAGGGAAGCTAAGCCAAAATTTTCTTCTGATTTTAAAAAGCATTTTCTAAATCAAATACACATCCTGGCACAGTGTTCATTTTGGTTAGAAGATGTTTATTTTTAAAGCACTTGGCATGGAACCTGGCATGGAACAACGTTCTGTTCCACTAATCTTACAGCCCTCAGTAGCTCACTACAAAGAAATGAAATGCATGGTCAGTAATTTCCTTAGCCAGAGCTAAGTTCATAATTAACAAAGATTTTTTTAGATGTGTGAGGGGAAAGAAAGAAATTCATAGGAAGGTCATCTAATGCTAACCAAGCTTCCTACAGTGAACATGTTTTGTGTTCTACTAACACATTGATTTCATTTCTGTGCCATATATTTTGTCATTTCCTAAAATATAGACTAGCTTGATAAGCAATAACACTATAATATTAACTAGATTTAAAATATAGTGATTATCTACATTTTAAAAAGGTAATGTAAAAGAAGCAGATAGCAATTTTTGTTTTGTTTTCATTGTGGGGGAAAAGGAAGGAATAATTCACCTTGTGAACTGTATTCCTTCCTTTATGTAATAATTATTGGACATTTTAGAAAAACATCAAGAGCAAATGAAAATTACTAAGCTGCTCATTAGATACAGAATTCCATGAAATAAATAAAAGGTAAATCACTCATTTCCTCTCCAGGAAAGTTCAATAATTAAATAATCTTCTTTCAAACAGGATTGATGCTATTGGTTTTTGAACTGAGGTAAGTTGACTTCAATATTGTCTATTTGGTAACATTGGAATTACTCTTTTACACATTGTGATAATATTAAGCATATTATTTCCCCTTGATTCGATGCCTAATGTTCTGCCCTATATTAAAATTATTTATATAGTCATTCAGATTCTGATGGCTTTAAGCACAGATGTTAGCTCTTTAAACTCTTAATATCTTAAATAAACAGGGAAAAAAACCACATAAGTGCATCAGTCTGAGCACATTTATATGTCTCCAGAGTTCCAACCACATGCTCACTGTGGGTTTTCAGCAGCACTAACTCACAAGAGAAGTTTGGGGGATTGTACTACAGACTGATTTTTCCCACATGATTTCAAAGACAAAGATGATGTTGTTTTAGGTATAGTAAATGTACTGCCAGAAACACTTCCTTGGGGCTCTAAATTTATAAAAAATAGTCATCTGACTTATTCTCACTTGGATTTTAACTGTATGAAGTAATGCTATGTAGACTCCACTGCATAAATGTATACTCCTGAATAGGTCTACAATGTTAGAATTTTAACACAAATCAATCTATCCCCAGGAGAGTTTGCCATGAAATTATAGATTGATCCCTTTAGTTGGACCCTGTTAACTGATTCCTCCTTTCTATTTAGGTAGATTTATAGACCTATCAAATATCACATAAAGCCAGTAATGCTGAAATGTTATTTAACAAGACTTCACAGCCAGCAATATAAACTAATGTGTTAGCATTTTAAGAGCAGGTTTGGAGAATAGGACTGACTTGAACATTTTATCCCTTAAAAAATTACAAATTCTTTAAACTAATGAGAATCTGTTCAAAAATACATAAAAATTAAACAGTACAGTGTATCAAAAACCTAAATGAGGGGCTGGGGTTATGGCGCAGTGGTAGCGTGCTCGCCTGGCACGTGAGAGGCACTGGGTTCGATCCTCAGCACCACATAAAAATAAAATAAAGATATTCTGTCCACCTACAACTAAAAAATAAATATTTAAAAAAAAAACAAAAACAAAAAACCTAAATGAAAGCTTTCATTGGGATTTAACCAATTATTGACATTTTTTATGTTTTCATGTTCCTATAAAATCCATCCACCATCAAAGCACAGTAGAAATTTAGGACATGTTAAATAAACAAGCATTACAACTCAATATTGGAATTTTAAGATAATTTTCCCTAAGCATATTTCATTTTCCCAGTTTTGAAATAGCTGCTTTTTTTCCACTGATGAATGAGTGGCTTGATACTCAGCCGGCTGTGGGCCCCATCAAAGGCCAGCAGAGATCACGCGGCCAGCAGGGTTCACCCAAACATGTGATGCCACACTAACCTTATTTCTTGTTTAGAGAGTGTGACTAAAGGGACAATTAAAGAGCATATTGTAGATCCAGGGAATCTGGCCTTGAGACAAGCTTTGAAAATCTCTTGTAAGATATCTTCAAGGATTAGCTGGAGAGATGTTAGAGGAAAACACAGTCCAATAGATCGAGTCCTGGATGAATGATCATAACCAAGAAAGGTCAACATGATCATAAACAAGGGCAAGTACTGTTCTTGGCTCTGCACTGATCAAATTTGTTAATGACATGGATGAAAATATGATGCTTAGATATATAGCTAGCATAACAAAACTGAATAACGGAAATATCCACATAATCAGGTTGAATTTACTAAGATGGGATTTAACACAATATCTTCTTGATATTTGGTCTTAAAACAAATTGAAGGAGTGCAGTTACATGAAACCTAGCTCAGCCATCTTAGTGGAAATAGGGTCAACAGTGAGCTGTAACTCAGCAAAACTCAGCTGCCCTTGATTGGTGTCACTTGTAGTGTATGTCCAGAGTGAGGTAAGCTATTGTCTCAGTCTACTCCACAGACCCTACTTGAAAAGTTTTATTTGAGCCTATCCAAGAAATTGACTAGAACAGTGAAGGAATTCCAAAGCATGGGATATTTAAAAAAATTAAATAAATTGGGAGACAGGAAGGCTGAGGGAATCCAATGTCAGGGCTTTATGACACGGGAAGGCCATTCATAGAATATGTGTGCATAGTCCAAAGGGCAACAGTGAGACATTCCTCTGTGTGGAAGAGGAAAGTTCTCTACACAGATCAATGTTCACCTCCAAATGCAGAAGGATTGATGAAATTAGAACGTCATTATTTGCAACTGCCATTGAAATAATTGACTCCTGTCAGGACAACCAATGGATGTTAAAACCAGTGCAAGCCAGTGAGAAATAGAACATTTGATGGTGTCGAAGCACTAATCTACAGATTACATTCTGCTATTGCTTGTTCTGAACCCACAATTCAGGGGAGTTTTTTTACACTTTTTTCTCTTTGTCCATGTTTTTTATTGGTGCATTATAATTATACACAATAGTGGAATTCATTGTTACACATTTGTGTATGAACACAGTAGTAAAATATAATTTGATCAATATCATTCCCCAGTATTTCCCTTTTCCCTTCCCTCCTCACTGCTCCTGCTCTTTTTCCTCTCTTAGTCTCCCTTTGATTTTCATGAGATTCCCCACCTGCCTCCCCCTTTTCCTTTTCCTCTCTAGCTTCCACATGTGAGAAAGCATACAACCCCTTACTTTTTGAATTTGGCTTATTTCACTTAACATAATGTTCTCATGTTCCATCCATTTTCCTGAAATTGATGTAATTTCATTGTTTATGGCTAAATAAAATGTCATTGCGTATATATGTCACATTTTCTTTATCCACTCATCCATTGACAGACATCTGAACTGGTTCCATAACTTGACTATTATGAATTGTGCAGCTTTAAAAAATGGCTATTCATGTATCTCTATAGTATGGCTTTAATTTTTTAGGATAAGCACCAAGAAGTGGTATAACTGCGTCATATGGTGTGATTTCATTCCTAATCTTTGGAGGAACAATTCAGTTTTAATGGGATAAGTTATTAGGAAACAATTTGATTGGATGTGATTAATACACTGGGGAATAATTTGAACATAGTCTATGTTTTCCACTTGCTTATGGATGATTTAATCCATAAAAGTCATTGTTCTGGCACCTGCTTTTTTTGTTGGAAATATGTAATTGATGAAGTTTCTATGTGTTGTGTGTCTAACCCAATTTCCCCCATAAGCCCTATGTTTTTTATTTTGAAATTTTACATGCCTGATGTTTTTTAGTAGAACATCTGCTGAGTTATGGCAGAATCACTATACCAGTTATTTGCAACCTTTCAAAGTACCTACCTTAGTGTGATTTTGCTTTCTACCTTGTATGGGATGGTTGTTAATAATCTGACATTGTGTACCTCTTGATGCAATTCAATGTGAAGTACACACATAACTTATAAAATAGCCAGAAGTGTATCAATTGAATCAAATCAAGTTTTTATCCCTAAACAAACTGGAATATGTACGTATATACTCACATATAAGATTGGCACAGGATTGTCAACGAGCACAAATGTTACATTTAATTTGCAAACAAACCCTAAAGTAAAACTAAGCTATAAAAATTTGCAAAAAAATTTGAGAAAATTTGAAAATATGTTTGAGTATTAGACAATAATAGGAAATAATTTCTCTAATTATGATAATGGTATCATGATTATATAGGAGAATATCCTTTTTTAGGAAATATGTACTGAAATTGAGGTAAAATGTAATGTGTGCAATGTGGGTGTTCACCACACTATTTTTTCAAATTCATGTTTTAAAAATTTAGCAACGCTGGGCATGGTGGCACATGCCTGTAATCCCAGCATGTGAGAGGCTGAGCCAGGAGGATCGCAAGTTCAAAGTCAGCCTCAGCAATTTAGCAAGGCCCTAAGCAATTTAGTGCAACCTTGTCTGAAAAGAAAACATAAAAAAGAGCCGGGCGTGGTGGCTCAAGCCTGTAATCCCAGCACTTAGGGAGGCTGAGACAGGAGAATCGCGAGTTCAAAGCCAGCCTCAGCAATGGCGAGGTGGTAAGCAACTCAGTGAGACCCTGTCTCTACATAAAACACAAAATGGGGCTGGAGGTGTGTCTCAGTGGTCGAGTGCCCCTGAGTTCAATCCCCAGTACCAAAAAAAAAAAAAAAAAAAAGAAAACATAAAAAGGGCCGAGAATGTGGCTCAGTGGTTAAGCGCCCCTGGGTTCAATCCCTTGTATTAAAAAAAAAAAACTAAGCAAGAAGTAACCAGAAAAAGCTGATAAAAATAATATTAAAAATTGAAAGATGAAAGTTGATATTGATAATGAGTTTCAGGTTAAATTGTAATTTTTGTGGTATACTCCTATACACATACGTATATATTTGTTTACTAAAAAACATAGGCTAATTATTGACAAATCAATAATGCCTATTATTAAAAAATATGACATCCCCTCATTGAATAATGGGCTTTCAGGAAGTAGTTTTGGAAGTCAATGAAGTAAAGAAATGGTTTATTTATGTGCAATTTAAGAAGAGAAAATGCTCGAGGTGTGGTGGTACAAACCTGTAATCCCAGTGGCTCGGGAGATTGAATCAGGAGGATCACAAGCTCATAGCCAGCCTCAGCAACTTAGTGTGGCCTTAAGCAACTCAGTGAGACCCTGTCTCAAGATAAAAAAAAAAAAATACCATAAAAAAGGGCTGAGGATGTGGCTCAGTAGTTAAGTGCCCCTGGGTTCAACCCTTAGAACCAAAAAAAAAAATGGTAAAATGATAAAATGTATTTTGAAGAATTACAGCATTGATATGAAAAAACAGGCAAATACTTTTAGAAAAAATTGTTAAAACGAACACAAAATGTATGAATATGTTTGTACAAAATATTAGTCCCACGAGAAGAATGGAGAAGTCTTTGTACCGGCTGGTCTCCCCTGGGTGATGGTACCTCAGCACTGCCACCATCTTGCTCCTTCGTCACCCCACTCTCCCGTGAGAATGTCAGAGAAACTAAGTGAACACAATGTCAAGATTTAATAAAATGACTTGTTTGAGTAATAGAAAAGTCAGCTTCATTCAAGGAAAACATGCTATGTGGCGTCTATTTTTAAGCCTGATTTTACCCTTGTTCCAGCGGCAGGACTGAGTGATAAACTGTGATGAACCAGGGTCACCTGTGGTTCACTGCAGCTCTTAACCACAGGTAGGATTTTTCTTTGCTACACTTTGGCTTCTCTTCAAATGATTACTCTTTTACATTTGTTCCCTTAAAGGGAAGAAGGTACATTTTATTTGCCTTAACCTAAAACCAGAAATGGTGATCTTTTGAACTTGAAAATCAATGACCCATATATCAAAATTACAAGACAAATTGTTCCCCTCTAATATAGTTACCAAGAACAGAAATTGCATATAATTCACTTGACATCTAATAGAGTTACAGACTGGAGCAAAAATAATGTTTATGGAGAAGAGTAATGAAAACAATGGGAATGAGGGCCAGTTCCAGAATCCTAATACTCTTGGTGGTAAATTGTAAGCAGGAAAGCAGGACGGCTGGGTTCAAAAAGGCACGGTCCAGATTAAGGGTTGCCATGTGCTTGGTGTGTCCAGGATCAGGGTGTTTTTTTTGTTTTGTTTTGTTTTGGTACTAAGGATTGAACTCAGGGGCACTCGACCACTGAGCCACATCCCCAGCCCTATTTTGTGTTTTATGTAGAGACAAGGTCTCACTGAGTTGCTTAGCGCCTCGCCGTTGCTGAGGCTGGCTTTGAACTCGCGATTCTCCTGTCTCAGCCTCCCTAAGTGCTGGGATTACAAGCGTTAGCCACCGCGCCCGGCTAAGGATCAGGGTGTTAAGACACAGGAGAGACAACATCAAAAGACCACAAGAACAAGTGCATTTCTTAAATCCATAGATAGGGACATCTTGGGGATGATTCTTTTGAACAATTTTGAAAGTTAAGGTGAGTTTGTGATTTTCAAGTACCAAATGACTGATCTCTCGCTCCCTAAAAATCTGTAACTACTAGAGCTCTGACATCTCGGTTATAAATTACAGCTAGTCATGCTTTACAGTTTCCTGATTTCATGTGAAGTGTCCCTAGACCACAGATGGCCTCAGTCATTTGTGTTAGAGAGGCCCATTGTTGGAGAAATGCAAGAGGAAATAGAAAGGTTTATAGACATCCTTGCTCTACACTCTCTCCGGATTTCTAAAGCAAAAGAGGAAACTATTCTCCCTCTGCCTCTTTGTGACCTTTCTTTTTCCCCCAGGGAGCCTTGGAAATTTACTTAACTAGATTTCAGCTGGGCAAAATGGATGGTTAGGAAGAGAAGGAAGCATATAATGTGATTATGTGTGCCCCAATACTTCCTAGAACCAGCCCTGTGTGCCAGATTCCCCTAAGGAGATGCCTTGCTGTTGTATAATCCATGGAGCATCTTATAATTATACAACCATTTGCTCCTTTTCCTGCTTCAAATTTCACTGATTTACTTATCTAACAGAGTCATTAAAACCCACATATCATTTTTTGCCATTAATCAGTTATTCATGAGTTTTATCCATCTCTGAAGTATGTTCGCCAGGAAAAAATAGCCTCAATTTGCATGTTAATTGACAAATGTACAGTGGTATCTGATAATTCAAATGGTGATGTCTGCTTAAGTACAAACTTATGTTTAGTAAGATTAAAATTATCTTTATTTTACAGTTCTCTCCTCTGTCGTGATTTTTATAAAAAGTAGAGATTGTTTGTATTGGTATTTACCAGTAGCTATACAACTAGGATTGCTAGATAAAATGCAAGAGGCCCCATTAAATTTGAATTTCAGATAATTTTTTTTTAGTGTAAATATGTTCCAATTAAGGTATACATACTTAAATATATATAATTATTTATTCTTTGAAATTCAAATATAACTGTGTGCTCTGTATTTTAGTAAGTACTAAAACATATACACACACGAAGTCAAAACTATATAATTGCCTGCTAACTACAATGTCTTCCTTTATTACCATGAATATCTTCAAAAATGTAATTTTGAAAGTAACTACTTTAATGGAATTGTCTAACTAAATTTATCTATAAAATATAAACAGCCTTATCTATATAATCTTAGACAATTGTATCCTTAGATACTAGGAAACAATATTGATTTTCACTTTTGATCTTCCCAAGTTTCCATAAAACTGTAACATTTACCATCTAACTATCCATTAACATATACACAAAATTTTGTACAGTCTTAGACAAATAATTGTTTAATAAATTTTCATCTTCCTTCTTTTTAAAAGAACTCAAAACTAAATAACTTTTCAATTAATTTATGTCCCTACCTTAGAAGAAAAATAAATTCTAGTAAACAAAGGTCGTGAGCACATCATGCTCCAAAGCAATCAGCAGGTCACCCGTCTCAGGTGCACTTCACACTTTCCTTGACTTTAAGGGATGTATGTGGCTCTCATATTTGCTACTATAACAAGCTGCACAGATTTAGTGCCTTCAAGGAAGGTAAATTTATCCTCTCACCGTTCTGGATAACAAAAGTTGAAATGAGTCCTTGGAAATAAAAGCAAAATGTAGGTAGGGCCGGTTGGTCCCTTCTGGATGTTTCGGGGGGAGAGCCATTTCTTTGCCTTTTCAGTTTGCAGGGGCCACCTGCATTTCTTGGCTCAAGGCCCCTTTCTCACATCAATCCAGACTTTTGCTCCATCATCACATCTTCTGCTCACTCTGATCTTTTTTTCCTGTTTTTTCCTGGTGCACTATAATTATCCACAACAGTGGAACTCGTGGTTACATATACATGCACACTATATAACCACATAATGTGGCCAGTGTTGTTCCCCAGTATTTCTCCTTTCGCTTTCCTCCTCCCTCCCCCACTCCCTTTTCTTTACTGATCTCCCTTCAATTTTCATGAGGTTCTCCCCATTTTTTTTCTTTTTCCTTTTTCCTCTCTAGCTTATACACATGAGAGAAAACCTACAACCCTTGACTTTCTGAGTTTGGCTTATTTTGCTTAACCTAATGGTTTCAAGTTCCATCCATTTTCCTGCAAATGACATAATTCCATTATTCTTTATGACTGAATAAAACACCATTGTGTACATATACCATATTTTCTTGATCCATTCATCTGTTGATAGGCTCGTTCCATAACCTG
Source organism: Xerus rutilus (assembly GCA_028644305.1). Classification (NCBI taxonomy): domain Eukaryota; kingdom Metazoa; phylum Chordata; class Mammalia; order Rodentia; family Sciuridae; genus Xerus; species Xerus rutilus. Next base: position 6,640,650 of record CM053412.1, read on the forward strand.
GCTGTTGTGAATTGTGCTGCTATCAACATGGGTATGCCTGTATCATGGTAGTATGCTAATTTTAATTCTTTAGGATAGAAACAGCAGTCACTCTGAGCTTTCTGCCTTCCTTTTACAATAACACTTGTGGATACATTGATTTACCCAGGGCGGTCCCCCCATCTCAAGACCCTTAATTTAACTGCATCTGCAAAATCTCTTTTATCTCAAAGGCAACTTTCACAGACTTGGGAATTAGAATATAAGCTTTGAGGAGTTGTTATTCATTCTACCACAGGAAAATGTTGGTGAATTCAAACTCATACATTTCTACATCTGTATTGTAAATATATTATATATACACATATCTTACACTTGTATAGTGTAATTTTTAAGAGCAGTGCATTTCACTTATGTGAAATAATTTGAATGTTACAGCAACACAGTGGAGTGGACAGGTACTGGGAGGCTGAGGCAGGAAGCTCACAAGTTCAAAGCCAGCCTCAGCAACTTAATGAGACCCTAAACAACTCAGTGAGACCCTGTCTCAAAAAAAGGGGGTGGGGGGCTGGGGATATGGCTCAATCCCCAGTACCAAATAAATAAATAAATAAAATCATGGTAGCAAACAGTTTTTAGCTGTTCACTAATGTGAAGTATAATATTGGGAATATTTCAGTTCCTTAATGTTTGGAACCACTCTATGAGGTGGCTTACATTATTGTTCTCATTTCCAGATGACGATCAGAGACAGAGGTTAAGTAAGGTAGCAAAAATGACCATTGAAACTCTAGTGTGTAATCAGCTAGGCACTAACATACCTTATTTCATTTAATCCTTTCAAAACTTCAGTGAGTTAGAGAATGTCATTAACACCCACATTTTAGGATAAGTTAAGCAATGTGCTCAAGGTCATATAGCTTGTGAGTGGTAGAGCCACCTATCTCCTGGGTCATTGGTCCTTTTGTCCCAAAATGTGGTTGGCATTCTAGTGCAGCCTTAGCACTCAGAGATTCCAATTCTGTCATTCTAAGGTGCGGGGCAGGCAGTGACAGATCTTAAAGGCTACGGGGTGATTCTGTGCAGGCCCTGCCATAGAGGGTAGATCCTAAGCTTCCAGGCCAAAGCAGGATGCTACCCATAGGAAAACCAGACGAACAAGACTGTTTCTCAGAAGGTCAATTATGGACCCCTGTACACTGACCACCTGGAGCTTCCTGGGCTGTATGCCTCAGGTGACAGCCTGGCAAAGCTATTAACCATTTTAGCCTGGCAAAAGCTATTAACCATTTCTTTGCTTTGCTGTGGCTGACAAATGGCAGTGAATGGCAACTTCTCAAAAGCCCAAATTACATCAGGGTGATCGTCAGTGATTCTGATGAGAGGACGCCTGGAAAGTCCTCCACACTGTAGGTGTTGAGAATGAACCCCAGGCACTTGCATTTTTGGAGGAAGAACACAAAAAAAGGGAAAAGAAAAGAGAAATCTAATCAAGACTTGATTTAGAAGGATAGCCTAGATCTCTAAAAAATACTTTCAGGAGGGCCAGCATTCAGAATGTGCTAAACTGTGATAAATCTGAAGACAAACAATTATTTTAGAGAGAAAAGAAGGCAGGATTTTAAACAGTATAGGCCTAGATATCAAAAAATCTCCTTTAAAAAACCCATTTACATTTATATGTACATTTTTGCTACCATTTAAAATATTCTTTAGCTGGGCGCAGTGGCTCAAGCCTGTAATCCCAGCACTTAGGGAGGCTGAGACAGGAGAATCGCGAGTTCAAAGCCAGCCTCAGCAACGGCGAGGCGCTAAGCAACTCAGTGAGACCCTGTCTCTACATAAAACACAAAAAAATAGGGCTGGGGATGTGGCTCAGTGGTCGAGTACCCCTGAGTTCAATCTCCAGTACCCAAAAATATATATTCTTTGACCCAAAAAAAATAGAACAAATATACACAATCAAGTCAAAATTTTATAGCAGATTCAGAGAATCAGTTCATAGCTCGGCAGCTGGTCTTCAGAAGCTGTCGTGCACTCAGCCGGTCAGTGCACATCTCTTTGAGTGTTCGTGGTCTGGTGCTGTGCCTGTGAAGAAGCACTCCACGCCCCACCTCTGCTCCTTTAGGGCTTCCTCCTGGTAATGAGACAGTTTACAGAGGAAATTGTAATGCCGACACTCTACTGAGTCATCAAGAAGAAATAGAAACGGAATGCAGGAGAGTACCAGTATTCTCACTTCAAAAACTCCAAGGTAACATCCATGAACTTCAGCCCTACAAGCACGATGTCCATCTCCAAATAGCTCAGCTTCTGAGACAGGATTCCTGCCCTGTTGCCAGACCATGGGGCGGGGGGCTGAACCACACCGATTCTATAATTACAGACATGTGGCATGGAAGCCTGAGTTCCAGGAGAAGAAAGCATTCAGCTTCCCTTCATTCCCAATCGGGTTTCAGCTGGGTTTTTATTTCTAGGTTGGAAGTAACTCGTCCTCAGAATGTGGAGGCTTTGCCTGGTTATCTTCAAGCTGTTCAGAGCTATTTCTCTTCTGGAAACATGAGACCCGTGTGTTTCCTTCCAGGGATGTTTGGGGCCTTCTCATTCCTGTTTTGAAATTTCTCAAAGATCTTGGGTGTTGGTCTTTCCCAGTTCACTGTGTGGTACCCCAATAAGGAGCCTGACTGGAGCACTCTCGCCCTGGGGTTTGAGGTATTCTTATGTTACTGTTCCCTCTGTTTTCTGTTTCCCTGTTTCTGGAACTCCTACCAATAGGCTTTTAAAAAAATCTCTAATCTGACTTTATTTCTAGATCCCTTGTGTTCTATTTTTCTCTTTGCCTTTTCATTTTATCCTCTGAGTGATATCCTCAACTTTACCTTTTAATCCTGTTTTATTTCTGCTATCATAATAGGAACTCCCCAGGGCAGTTTTTGTTCTCTGAATACTTGCCCCGACCCCAGGCTTTTTTTTTTTTTTTAATGAAATGAGTTCTTTTCTCATGGAGGAAATATATTCTCTAATAACTTTGAGAATATCGACAAATATCTTTGCTTCCTTACTTGCCAAGCCTTTCTGTCCCTGTGAGTTTCTTTCTTCTGTTCCTTTGTTTGGCTCGTTCATGGCTGGGTTTCTTCAAACGTTCAGTGATTCCTCACAGGCTGTTCCTATTTTTAAATGACGCTCTGGACGACTAACTCGGATGCTGTGTGCTAAGGCATTGCCGTTGTCTTGTGAGGGTCATGTAGGGACATTGTGACAGGGGTCTGTCTTTAAGAGTTTTTTTTTTTTCTTGGATGGTGAGTTTCCTCAGAAAGGAATACGTGGCTGCCCGTGTAGCTGGGAATGAAACTGGGGACATGATGCTCATGACAAGAACTTCTAGTTATCCCCACTTCTCAGTGTGGGGGAAAGAAAGTGTGCCATCTGTTTCTTGCTGAGATCCTTCCTGATAAGTGTTTGGCTGTGCTAGGAATCTCCAGTCCAGAGCCCCTCTAGATCAGTTTGCTCAATGTCTTTGTCACAGATTAAATAAGGAAACAAAGTTTTTTGGGTTTTTTTTTTTTTTTAAGTTACAGAATAGTTCTAGGCTCAGGGGCACATGCCTGTAAACACAGTGATTTGAGAGGCTGAGGCAGGAGGATCACAAGTTCAAGGTCAGCCTCAGCAATTTATTGAGCCCTTCAGCAAATTAGCAGAGACCCCTGTCTCAAAAATAAAAAGGACTGTCAATGTAGCTCAGTGATAAAAGACCCCTGCGTTCAATCCTCTATTCCACAAAAATAAATAAATAAAGCTCCAGACCAGTGACATGCCTAGTATGATTCAAGTAATTTAAAATATTATATGTAGGGGCTGGGGGTATAGCTTAGTGATGGGGTGCAGTTTGATCCCCAGCACTAGATAAATAAATAAATAAATAAATAAAATAATATGCATACAGTCAGACATGGTGGCACACACCTATAATCACAGCAACTCAGGAGGCTGAGGCAGGAGGATTGCGATTTCAAGACCAGCCTCAGCAACTTAGTGAGTCTCTAAATAATTTAGAGAGACCCTGTCTCAAAATAAAAAGGGCTGGGGATGTACTCAATGCTAAAGCATCCCTGGGTTCAATCCCCAGGGCAAATGGTAAGAAGAAGAAGGAGAAGGAGAAGGAGAAGAAGGACTATACTTTCTACTAATGCTAAGTTAAATGAAATTGATGGGAAGCTATTGCTTTGGGCTGATCTCCTGTACCAGACTCCTATAGACAGGACCATACAAGAATGGAGTCACTCTGGAAACTGGAGACACACTGTTTATAATGAAGACCTTCCGTTATCTCCTTTTTCCAGTGCTGGGGGCTGGGAGGAAGTGTGCCAGACCAAGTCAAAATGGAGTCCCCCATGCTATGTGCATGTAATGAAACTGACCTTAAGGCTAGTTTTCCAAAATGGAAGATTCGCAGCAACCAATCCAAAGGGGCTTGGCCCACCTGATCTGGCATGGTAAGGTAGTTCCCTCTGCTTCAGCCCTGTAAGGAAAGTAACCAACAACCTGCTTTGTATTCCCTATTTCTGCTTTCTCCAGATTCTTCCCATAAACCCAACCTTTTCTGCTTAGTTTATTGTAGCACCTTCTGTCTCATAGACAGGCTGATGCCTAACTCGTGAATCACTAGTGTGAAAGCCAATTAGATGACTGCTGAGGTCTGGTCAGGTTCTGTGCTGAGGTCTAATTCCTCAATTCTACAGTGTTGGGGAGCAGGCCTACTGGAGGGTGTTGGCTACGCCCCACCAGTGCCTCTCTTGGAGTAAGTTCTCTGGCAGGCTCCTGTAAAGCAGTTACCTCTGGTGTCTCTTTGCTTGTCTTTTGCTTTCCTGCCATGCACAGAGGGGCACTAGATCTTCATCAAAAGTAAGCACATACAGCTGCCCAACCCTGGACTTCCAGCCTGGAGAACTGTAAGCAAAATAAAACTCTTTCCTTTTTGATTTATCCAGTCTCCAGCATCCTATTATAGGAACAGAAATCAGACTTAAGATAATCATTCACGTTAATTTGTTGAAATATTTTCTTTGATAGTTCATGTGGACACATGCAATGTCCACAAGGATGCTCTGGACTATTAACAAGGCTTATCTCTAGGAAACTGCTTACAAACCAGGAGAAGGAAAAAAAACAGGGAACTCTTATTTTTTTCTTCTTTTTTTTTGCCACACATGATTGAACCCAGGGCCTCACACATGCTAGGCAAGTGCTCTCACTGAATCACAATCTCAACCCTTTTTAAAATTTTCTTTTGAGACGGATCTCCCTAAATTGCTGAAGACCTCTCTTAAATTGCCCAGGCTGGCCTTGAATTCACAATCTACTTGCCTCAGGCTCAGAGTGGCTGGGATTACCAGTGTGAGGTTCAAAACCCAGTGGGACTCCTGACTTAATTTTTATGACTCTCCACTTTCCCCCTCTATGAGCATATCTAACTTTATGATTATAAAGTATATCCCATTGTAATTTCGATGCCTAGCTAGACTTGGAACCACCAGCCACTATTTGTTTGCCTCTCATCAGAATCTTGGAAGTAAATAACAGCAATGGCTCTATGGCTAAATGAAAAGTATTCTGCAGAAGTCTTCCTTCTAGGGTGGTAGGAAGGTAGATATTACACAAAGGAAACCATAAGCTTGTTTTTTTATTTCATTTGAAACATTTTTGACATAAAAATGTCAGAGAACTGTAGACATCCATCCAATAGATATTGATAATTATATCAACAATTTACCTGTGATCACTAAACAACTGGACCACACATGGTGCAATAAGGCTGTAAGTTCAATAATTGATATTTTGTTAAATTCATCACTGTTCTTTAAAAATACAAATGGAAAACCATTGATATATATTGTTTCTTTTTCACACACATATTGCTGAATGTTCATAAGAACAAAAAAATGACTCATTGTCTCGCCCCTTCAACACAATGACTTAAAAGTATTACTTTACCTCAGATTTTTCTAATGTTTATATTACCCATGTAAATAAAGTTTCTTGGGTTTTTGTCTGATTATTATGGTTCTGCACACTAGCAATACATTTCACTTTTCCATGCACAGATTTTTATGTAGATACACTGCAATATGGTTAAGCGTATTTTTCCCATTAAATAGAAAAAAAATCAGCATTACATTTCCAAGTGTCTACTGTTACTATTTCCACCCACCAGGCAAACATTCCATTGCTACTCAAAAAATGACTTTTTTTTCCCCCCTCAAACATTTTTAGAAGTTTCTGTGATGGTCTTTCTGTCTTGGATTCTTTGTTATGTTGAAGGGAAGGGGACAGACATACTGTCACTCTCTGCCTCTGCACCACTGTAAGTAAATTTTAAGAGAAATAATTTGGAATAAACACAGAAATAAAGTGTCAAGCATTTATCTGTAACCACAGTTTTAAATCACTTGTGGATCTTTCATTTCTGGATCTGACAAAATTAAAGAGGGCAGTTCCCCTCACAGCCATGAGCCAGATTTCCATTAAGTTTACCTGCTTGCCCAAGTTAGCAAACAATGCCAATTGTTCAGTTCACTGTTAATCAGTGTTCACCCAAATCCCAGCAATGGGGTGCTTAGATTTCTGTACTCCCTCAAGCCCCGCCAGTGCTGCCCCTTGTAGGTAGGGCCCTACAAATCTCTGTAAAGTGATATATCAATGCTATGGTGGGAGAGGGGGTGGAAATGCCTTTTAAAAAAGAATTACCCTAAAACTCTCAGTAGACTATTTGTTGGTTGTTTCTGGCTCCAACCTAAATACCAGTTCAAGCAGCAGAGGGCTTGGTGAGTTCTCCATGTCTGATGTCCTCTGAAGCTTTTGTTTTGATAAACCTGTAACTTCATGCTGACTCTGGTCGCTACCACACCCTGGCTTGGCTTTACTGACAGACACACCTTCAAAAAGCATGCAGGATGCCCAGTCACTTTTTCCACATTATAAAACCTTACCATTGAGTAATGAGGTACTTGTTGTTCAAGCAGTTAAATAAAGCTATAATGAATAAAGAATACTTTCTTGTTTACTCTGCTGAGAGTACAGTTGTGGAAAATGGCTGAAACAGCTATAACTGTTCAGTTAGGAACTGTACCTTCACTCATTTACTAAACATGGCCATCAAAGGGAGTTTTATCTCAGATTTGATTTTGTTTCCTGGGAATTCACAAGTTGGAGTTATCCGAGATGGCCAAATGGTTCTACTCTGTATTTTTAGATCTTGATGAATGTGCTTCACGATGGATCCTTGCACCTAGAGAGAGCCCGTAGTGTGTACTGTGCCGTTGTGCAGATATCCTGGGAGTCAGGTGGCCTCCAGTCCTGCACCAAGCCCAGAGGACTACCTTGGGCAGGATGGCCAGTCCTCCTAGCTCCCCACCTGTCAGGACCTTCTCCCAGAGGTCATTGTTATTGGCTCACAGACACACACAGAAGAAAGAAGGTACCGTCCCAACACACAGTTCTCTACATCTGGGGTGTACGCAGACTGGGGAATCTCTCCAGGATTCGCTTATTAACTTGACCACTGCTTTTCGCGTTGCTGCTGGTGGGTTTTACCTTTCTCCTTCTCTCCCTTCTTTTCTCTTGAGGTACTGGAAATTGAACCCAGGGCCTGACTCAGGCTAGGCAAGCACTCTGCCACCCGGCCGCATCCCAGCCCTTCCCTTCTACCTTTCTCTTAACCAACTTCTCGGTTCGTTTTTTGATTAAGAGTGGGAATAGAGGAACCCGTGGTTTGATTTCCTTCTCTGCCTCTACTTTGATCCTCACCGGGCCTCACCGGGGATTGTGGCAGGAAGACAAGAAGTGGTTTTGCCAGGTGTTTTCAGGCCAGAGCCTCTGACCCTGGGTTGGACTGACCGGCCAGGCTGCTGTCTGTACCAAAAGTCCCAGATTCTGAGGCCTGGGGGGAGCAGTCAGCAAAGGAGGGGAAGCACCAGGTGGGGAAATGCAGAGCGCTGGGCATCAGTTGCTTCTCTGTGCCCAGGTTCCCGTGTGAAGCCATCCAGTGGCTTTTCAACCATTTAGACTAAATTCCATTTTTTTCACTGACCCAGTCCATCTGGTTATCAGAGTCATCAGTGAAATCCAAT
>CM053412.1:6648854-6698843 GCA_028644305.1 Xerus rutilus
CGTCTCCCCTTGGGGCCCTGATGCAGGCCATGCCACTTGCCTTTCCTTGGGAGGAGTGGGATTGCCAGTGGCACTCTAGGTGTCCAAGTTACCTGCATCAAGCACTAGGGCAGTTTGGAGGGGATATCTGGCAGGCTGGAGAAGAGAACACCTACTTCTATTTATCTGTGTGTGAAGAGTCTTGTGTTTATCTATCTAGACTGGTTTGGGAAAACACACACACACACACACACACACACACAGTTAATTTGCTGTCCTATTAGAGCTAGGATCAGAGTGAGATAATGATTGATCAATAAATCTGACTAAGCATTCTGGCAGACAACTCCAAAATGCACCCTGCTAGTGAGCTAACTGTTGACTGAGTCAGGTATCAGCCACGATGCATTTGCTTGAAAATAACAGAACATCCATCTCAAAAGATAAGGGGAGATCCTTACATAACGAAAAGTCTGTAGTGAGGTTGGTTCCATGGGTCATTAAGGCAGAGGCTCCAGACATTGAAGAAGGTTCTACCTTGCTGACCTACCTTCCTGAAAACATGTCAGCCCCTGCTCCTACTTCCCTGTAACCACCTGTTTGCTGTCGCAGGGAGGACGGTACAGAGCACATTCCTTCTCCTGTCTTATTTTTAGAATCAGTGCCCTCTCCATTCCACCTCCAGCCTCTAGGCTGTGCCAGCTCGCCAGCCCTTCCACCGTTCCTTGGTCAGCAGGATGATTGGTGAGTTCAACCCCAGCCCCCCCAGGACTGAGGAGGGCTCCACTCCTTGATGATGGGTTATAACCCAACTGCGGGCAGCAGGGATGCGAATGGACAAAGGTGGCTCCTGACAAGATTTGCCACAATAGTTTGTGCAATTTTTCCATCTGGTTAAAGATAATATCAATATTTTAAATAGAGACTAATTAGCATTGAAAGTATCTAAACACATATGTATATTTTATATACATGTGATACTTCCTTTTTTTTTCCCCAGAGGCATAGACAGTTTATTTGAGAAGTAGATACGAATTCAAGGGAGAATGGGAGCCATCTCAAGAGAGAGACGTCTTTGGGCATCAAGCAAGGAGTATACATCCAAGGCAGAGTGTGGGCCATCTTGAGAATGAGATGTGCTTTGGGGGTTCCCAGCTCTTCTTTTGAAGGAAACTTGGTAAGGGGTGAGTCTGGGAAGGTACGTAGTACTGACATCAGTACTGTGATCTCAAGAGAAGTTCTGATGGTCTGGTCCATCTCTGGGTCCATAGGCTGACATGGTCTTCATTATCTGATCAATGCATGTGATATTTCTTATTAGCTAGATACTATCGTTCCAAGGTCTCAGGAGTAGAGAAAATAAGGATAGGCCAATGAAATATACAGTAATTAATTCTTATTACAGAGTTTACCTAGGTATGTAGCTTAACATAGTGAACTTCCTTTATTTTTATCACTTATTGTCAAATTTACCTTGCTTTGTCAAAAAGGTTTTGTCATAGCCGGGCGTGGTGGCTCACGCTTGTAATCCCAGCACTTTGGGAAGCTGAGGCAGGAGAATCACGAGTTCAAAGCCAGCCTCAGCAACGGCAAGGCGCTAAGCAACTCAGTGAGACCCTGTCTCTACATAAAACAGAAAATAGGGCTGGGGATGTGGCTCAGTGGTCGAGTGCCCCTGAGTTCAATCCCCAGTACCAAAAAAAAAAAAAAAGGTTTTGTCAATTTCCAAGTGAAAGATGTGTTTTCTGCAGTAAAATAAACATACTAGCACAATAGAATTCTGGCCCAAACTGATAAATACTTCCAAGTGGAAAACTTAGTTTAATGAAACAAATAGGATCTTGGAAACTTAAAACAGATCATTACCCCACCACAAATACTTAATTGCAATTGAGTTCAATACTGTTTCAAGAGGCAACTTTTCAATTAAGAGCCACACTTGTTCATTACCTTATTACTCAGTGCAAAGATATGTGAAGAAGCCATGAGAAGCTTTTATCTGAAAATAGCCACAGAATTTTAGTGACTGTGACTGGGAAGTACAAGGACTTCAGGTCTTTAATGTAAGGCGACACTGAATGAACTGCAGATGTGCCCAGAAAGAACTTAAGTGTTATTCAATATGTAATTACTCAGAGTTTCTAAAATCTTAAAGTCATTTTTCTTTCTTTCTTGACTTATTGTCTATTATTTATTTTTTCCTCTGTTTTACAGAGAATCAAACCCCTAAGTTGCTGGGATTACAGGCGTGCGTCACTATGCCCAATCTGTGATTTTTTTTCAAACCCAGAAATACAATAATTGTGGAGAAAATTTAAAAAATTAATGACATTGTCAAAAACAATGCAATTCTTCTTAAACGTACTTTGCAAAATCTTTGTGAAATTCAAAGATTTTGATTCTTAGATAAGAAGTTGACTACTGTAGACCCAAATTTGACAAAATGAGAATGAATCTATTTGAAGTTGATCTTAGAGTCAGTTTATCATGTTTTGCTTACCTTTTTCCATGATCAGTTCTAAGAATTGGAAATTAGTATACTTCACCAACAGATATCAACAAAACTGTTTTGACTTGTTCCCTCTGCTGGTCTGTTTTAAACACCTTAGTCTTCCTTTCTGAAAGATACATTAATACATACTAAAGCAATACATTTACGAGGCATTTTCTCACGCATTGTTATTTTGATTTCCATAATGCTGGGAAATAAGGTGTGTTCCCATTTATCCCTACAAATGGATATGGAGGTGCAGGGAGGTGGCTCAGCCCTTTTAAATTTTTTAATTAATTAATTAATTAATTTGGGTACTGAGTGTTGAACCCAGGGGCACTTTACCACTGAGCTCCATCCCCAGCCCTTTTTATTTTAAGACAGGGTCTCACTAAGCTGCTTAGGGACTTGCTAATTTGCTGAAACTGGCCTCAAACTTGGAATCTTCTTGTCTCAGCCTCCCCGGTCTCTGGAATTAAAAGCATGGGCCACTATGCCCAGCCAAGCTGGATTTCAAATTAGATCTTTCAACTTCAATAATCTACTCTTTTTAATAAGTGGATGTACTTCTGACTGGAAGGAACATTAGCCCAGATGGCAAAAGTGAATAATGAAATTTATTTTTCAATCTACAAATGATTGCCATTGGGAGGGGAATTGGAACTCTCAAACCTCCCTTTGATATGGCAAAGCTGATTTGAAGGAATTCAAAACACATCAGCCAAATGTGCCCCAAATACCAAATATGCCATTTTGTCATCAAAATTATTTTAAGCCAATATCACTCCCAAAACATAAGGTGCAATAAAGGTCCTCTGACCACCTTCCTTCTTTCTGAAAGTGGGAGAGAAAACTGTCAAATAGAAGATGCCCTTCTGTGCCAGAGGAAGTGACATTCTTATTACCAAGGACAGGAAGTTAAACCTTATTAAAGCAATCCTTATCTTTCTAGTCACTTCTTCACCCAGTTAACTACCCTACCTCAAACCCTCGTGCCTGTTCATGTTTTCACAATTTACGACTGGTCGTCCAACCCAGTATGTGTTTGACTAACCACTTCCTTGAGTCTTCATTTCCTTATGAGGGTCCTGTGTCACATAAAACTTCATGAACTCAATGTGCATGCATGCTCTTTTCCTGTTAATCTGTTTTATGTGTATTGAATTCTTAGGCCAAGTCTACCACCTTACGAGAGGTAAAACTTTGCCCCCCCCCACATCCTGTTTTCTCTAGTGAAGGCATGAAACCCACCTTACAGCCTGGAAAACACCACATGTGCAGCTACTCTTAGGGAAGATGCTATTGCCAGGCACCGGGATATTTGCATTCCCTGATCCATCCTGGCTATTGATTTTTCCCTCAGACCTGGTATTGGCTTTAATTAAAAGAATATTGATGGCCACGGCACACGCTGGTGTGTAATTAGACATTCTCCAATGGGAAGGGAATGAGGGATCTTGATTTTATGTTATTTATGAAGGAGAGAAGAAGAAGAGAAAGGCTTCTTTGATGATACGCTGTAGAATGACAACTCTATGCACACAGTCTAGGGACCAACAATTGGGACCTGTTGATAAGAATGGGGAGCAGCGGGACCTGGTTTCTGCTCTGCTGCTAACCTCTCTGGTCTTAAGGAATTACTTCTCATTGGATCTCAGGTTCTTCTTGTCAGACAGACAAGGCACTGATTTAGACAACTTGCAAAGGTCTTTAGTTCTAAAATTTAAGGGTCCTATTCTCAGGAGCCTTCAGCAGGCTGCCCTAGCCCTCATGGTGACTGTTGCTACGCCTAGACAGCTCTTCAGCATTTTATAGCTACCAGTAATTAGAATTGATATGCTGATTTGTGTTCTAAAGTTTCACTATGCCCTGAATTGTGTCCCCCACAGGATTCATACGCTGGAGCTCTAATACCCAGTGTGGCTGTATTTGGGGTAAGGAAGTAATTCAGGTGAAATGAGGACATCAGGCTGGAGTCCTGATCTGATACAATTAGAAGAGACACCAGAGAACTCAATTTCTCTGCCCTGTGCAGATTCATTGAGAAGGTATCCGTCTACAAGACAGTCCCCACCAGAAACCAAAGTGGTTGGCACCTTGATCTGGGACCTCCCGCCTCTGAAGCTGTGAGCAATAGATTTCCACTGAGCCTATGGCATGCTGTTCTATCAGTCAGGGTAGACGGAGACATGCCAAACTACTAGAGGGAGTGGGTGTGGGAGCCGGTGGGTAAAGAGAGAATCGGGAGCGATGCCTTTGTGTTGGGGCTCCCAGCAGAACAACGAGCAGGTGACCAAGAGGAGATGGGGGGCAACCTCGCAAGAGACACGAGGCTCCCTTCTCCTTGTCACTTGCATGCACACCACACATCATACATCTCTGCCTTGTGTAGGGATCAGCTTGACCCAACTAGAGCCATCTTGGTCATAACCCCCATTTTGCCTGCCAGGTGACCCTGGCATACATCCCAAACTCTATAGAATAAACAAGTCATTAAGATAATCAGCTGAGCATTTTGTGCCATGCCTGGACCGCTTCTTAACTGATGTTTGACATGCTAATCATTTTTGAAAAAGCCCAGGTATATTCTGGTTGGCAGCAATCCACCTTGATTTAGCTTAGCATATAAACTAAGGGTGCAGGAATCCTGTTCTGCTGCCTCACAAGCAGGCTTCTGCCCCAGAGTCCCTAATAAATAGCATTCTGTGCAATCCTGAATTTGTATGACTCTTTCTTTGGTCTCACAGCACCTTCTGTCTTTGATGGTCAGTTCTCATGCACCAGGGTTTCTGAAACACCTTGGTTTCCAGGTCAAACTTAAAGTGAACTAAAAATTGTTTCTCTCTTGTCATTGTGATATACTTTCTTTCTTTCATCTATTCTTTTCAACACATGCTGCAATGTGCCAGGCACAGTGGTTGACACAGAGCCTATTCAAAGTTCACTGAGCTTCTAGAGCGAGCTCATTTTGAGATAGGTGAGAGAAAAAAAGAGACCCCTACTAGATGGAGACCTAGACCAGTCATGCTTGGCCCTTTAATTAGATGAAAAACCTTCAGCATATGCTTGTAACAGATTAGCTAGAACAAAAACACATTATTAACTAAAATGTCACCCGATTCCAAGACTTGTGTCCACAAGTGATTTATGGCTCGACTGCTTTGATCATACAGGAGCACTCTGAACCCCAAATATAGAATGATTGTCATTCTCTATTTGGGACTCAATTCTCTTCTTTCTGTCTTTCTCTTGTTATAGGAGATTGAATTCAGGGATGCTTTACCACTAAGCTACATCCCCAGTCCTTTTTATTTTGAGACAAGTTCTTGCTAAGTTACCGAGGGTCTTGCTATGTTGCTGAGGCTGGTCTGAAACTGTGATCCTCCTACTTCAGCCTCCCAAGTCGCTGGGGTTACAGGTGTGCCCCACCATGCCTAGCCTAGGACTGGATTTTCAAAAAACTTGCCTGAGAACCTGCACATTTATTCTCTGAATAACTTTATATCTAAAAGTTGAACTCTATTAGAGAGTTCAAACCCTGGGACACCACTCCTCCTCTCTGACAGGCGAGGGTTGCCTACCCTCCTTTGTGGGGTGTATGCTCCTTTGCTGTCCTTAAAGAAAACTTGGCTTGTGCCTTGCCTCCTGACACATCCTGAGATTCTTCTCCATGGTCACTATCACAAACCTGCCCAGGCTGGGCTGAGGTCCCATTCTCTTTGGAGAGACCTCCTCAGACTCCTGTGTAGTGACAATTTCATAAGCTGATGATAAACAACATCTGACGAAACAGTTGAAACTTTATAGGAGATTAAACTGGCAGTCGAAGGGGGAACTGGACCTTGGAATTAGTGGAGAATAAAGGGATATCTAAATGGAAAGACCTCTAGAGTGAGCCTGCTGAGCACACCCCAGGTTGGCTGCAGGTACAGTGATGCAGTCCCCTGACCTCTGGGGATGCCAGATATGAAGCCATGAGTTGTGGTCTTGCAGTCTCAATTGTAAGCTCACACATTTTGAACCAAAGGTTCTCTTCCTCCTGGTGAAGGAGGGCCATCACTGACCTGACTCCATTATGACTCTTTCTTGCCTCTCTGACTTATATATGTTTTTTTTTTTCTCCTGAGTTCTCCTGATTCCTTCTGTTTTGTCACTGCAGGAACAACAGGTATGACAGACATCTTGTGACAAGAGTCAAAACTACATCCCAGACAATGGAACTCTTATCAGTGACAAGGTCCTACCTGACCAGTCCTGAGATAGCGAGGGACCAGTCCATGCCTCACCAAATCCTGTGCTCTGCCGGGTGTGCAGGCCTTCCAACCATGTAGACCCCCCAACCCTTGCCCCCGTTTCCTGTCTATGAAACCTCAAAGTCATAGTCAGCCCCTCAAAACCAGGGCTAGGGACACAGCTCCTGGTGCAGCTGCACTGATTAAAGCTCTTTTCCTGCTTTCACCATCACGTTTTCCACTTGGATGACGGGGTGAGTGGCTGGGTCTGATTTGTTGGGACCCCGTGGTTGTGGCTCTGGCCTAGGACTCTGATAATACTGGCAGACTCTAGGTTTTCACACCGTTTTAACCCTGTGCAATGTCTCCTTGTCACTATGTGAAAATAAAACTGTTCTAAGGAAAACTAGCTCTTAGGTTCTTCAATGGGAAGAATGCAGTGTGTCATCTATTAGTTGTGTGATCACAGACAAATGTCCTTGGCTTTTTAATTCATCCTCTTCCCATGCAACGAGAGATAATAACAACCTCCTCATAAACAGTGGTGATTAAATGAAGGCTTAAAAGGTGTACCTGGCACATATACTCACTTTAAGTCTTAGTTATTATTAAAAAGAAGCACTTTCAAAAGGATTCTTTTGATGGACTTAATAAGCTCTCCATAGTCGTGACATCCTACTGCCCCACTACTGTATAGGATGGGTCTTTTCTAGGCTGTGCCCTGACAGGTGAGTGATCAGCACTGCATTAGCCATCTCCAGCTGGCAAAGTAATCCCTGATTGCACAGGAAGTGCAGTCGGCACTGTGCACAGGAGTCGAAGGGGGAACTGGATCTGGGAATTAGAAGAGAATAAAGGGATATCTAAATGGAAAGGCCTCTGGAGTGAAGCTGCCATGGATTCAACCAATCATGGATCGAACATACTCAGAAAAAAATTGCATGTGTACCGAATGTGTGCAGACTTTTCTTGTTATTATTCTCTATGCAAAATAGCATAGCAACAATGTATATAGCATGGATATTGAACTAGGTCTGATAAGTAATCTAGAGATGATTCCAGGTATATGGGAGGATGTGTGTAGGTTATAAGCAAATATTATGCGTACATTTTACATGGGCACTTGAACATCCACAGATTTTGGTTTAAAATGGGATGCTGGAACCAAGTTCCCTACCCCACAGATACCGAGGGGCAACTGGATAAAATACCCCAAATAAATCTTTCTCAACTGCTGGCTCAATCTTTGTATTTGTATCTTTTAACTGAAATCTAATTATACTTTGTTACTGCAATCAGAAGAAATTAATTCTTAGCAGTTCCTAGAAGTGACAATCATACTCATAAAAAAGCTAATTAAAATGAAAAGATAACAAACAAAAGGGAGAAGTTGTACCTCTTCCCATGACTCAGTTATTTCATCAAGTAGATTATCTGGTGAATATGATCTGATGAATTTGGTCATGTTTACCTATTCAGAAAATCACTTTGACTTTTTATATAAACTTGTGACTATTCTGTAAATAGTGGTTGAACATGCCATTTAAATGGATAACGTATCATAGGTACTTGCACATTGAAGGAAAATGCAAAGATTAAACCAGATGAATGATGTTGTGGCAGAATTTGCAAATATTATTTCTCCATCTGCAATCAGTGCTCACACCAATAATTGTATCCAGAGATTAGACAAAAAAAGCAAATGCTGCCAGGTTGGGTGGTGCCACCTATAATTCCAGCTACTTGGGAGGCTAGGACAGGAGAATAGAAAGTTTGGTCAGCCTGGGCAATTTAGTCAGATCCTGTCTCAAAATGGAAAGAAAAAAAGAGGCGGGGGCGAGGATGTAGCCCCTGTGTTCAATCCTCCATAGCACAGAAACAAGAAGAATAAAGACATATTCTTCATGAATATAATTCATAAATATATTCCTTGTGTATGTAAATAATTCTTGCATATTTTTCTATTATTGCAGAAATTTTTATTATCTCCTAGCTGAAAGATATATAAAATTAAAAGAACATTATCATTTATGTTAATATTACTTTGATAGCAATTTATAACAAATAGAATAATTAATAGCTCTCTGTGACTAACCCTATGTGTGGTTTTACTTTGCCCTTCAATAACATGATATAAAACTACTTAAAATTAAAATAGGGAAGATATTACTTCAGCAAGTGGTAGGTTTTTCCTCAGCTCTGGTCTCATTTAAATGGTGTGATGTATGCTTTCATCTAGTCATCCAAACTCATCCAAAGTATATTTGGCTTCATTGACATTGCTTATTTCTGATTAATTATTAAAACTTCAGTATAGTTTTGAATTTCTACTGATATTCAAAAACAATTCAAGCTGCATCTCTGTGATTAATAATACTAGTACAACTCCCCAGACAGTGAGACTGAGCTTTGCTCTTCAGAAATAGCCAAACATAACCAGTATGATAACATCCTGAATGGAGCTCATTTTCAGTTACAGTGATATTTCAGTACAGGATGGAATTGAGAAATGGATTTACAGCCAAATTGTATAGTCCATGAGATAAGAGATCAAAATTCACATGGCAATTGAGAGTTACCTTTTAGAGGTTTGTAGGAAATGGCAGCTTGCAGAGGTCTTGGGCTTGGGCTATCTTATCATCATATATGAGCAGGAGGCACTGCAGAACCCTTTCTGAAGCCTGAAAGAAGAGTGCATCATGAATTCAATATTTGGGAGGATAAAGCATTGATCATTAGCTGAAAACTCAAGATGAGTTCCCACTCAGGAGAGGAAAGACAGACATGTGACTCTTTGTGGGTGCTCCCCTTGTGCCTCACCTTGAGAGGCATGCCAATCCATCACATCTGCAGCTAAAAACTGGCTCTCGAGGTTTTGGTTTGTGTTGAAGCTTGGATGTGAGTGAGAAATCGACACCTATTTTTTTAATAATCATAACATACTCCAACTGTGCAGCTTCCTTCTACAAGGACGTAGTGCCAGTTATGGAGTTGCTACCCACCTTGGTGCCAGGGTGGTAATGTGGTGCCAAGTTGCCCCCTGTTGGTCTTGAGCAGAGGAAGGTTTAGAGGGGGGCCCCAAGTCGGGGAGGGAAGGGGCTTCTCCTTGGTGGACTGCTGCTTGCTCCTCTTGCTGTGATGGCAGGCCATGATTGGCTCCGCGGAATCCAGGTTGCAGCTTTCCTAATTACAGAACTAGACTGAGGGTGTGACTCTCAGAAGTCCAGCTTCCAGCACTGAGGGGTCCCAGCTCTGCGCAGTCCCCAGCATCAGTCAAGCCCAGCGCTGCTCAGAGGCTGAGTTTCAGCTCCCTGGGGCCCCTCCTCCAGCTTCTCTTTAGTCCCCAGAGAGGGGGACCACACTTCCCACTGTGGCGTGTCTGGTTGCTTAGTGCTCTATCAGTGCTTCAGAATGTGGCCAACAAGTTTTATAGCTAGTTAACTTTCCCTTATGTTAAACTGTCTCTGTTAAAATAACTCATGATTCCTGTCTTCAGGCTGGACTCAGTCATATTAGGAGGAAAAGAATCAAAACTACTCAACTATGAAAATCAAATAATAGAGTTAGAACTTTGCAAAGGACTATGTTTGTCAGATTAAAATTTATATTTCTTGACTAGAGTCAAGGCTGCCAAGTCCTGTGGTTTTTCTCTAGTTTTCCGTATGGTTTATGAATATTCAGTCCTGACATCAAAGGCAACAAGGAGACAGGAGGCCGCAGATGCGGAGCCACAAGAGGACTCTGCTGGCTCTGAGGATTATATCCAATAAGAATTCAACAGAGAGATGGCAGGAAGACTCTTACCACGGTCCAAGAGATGGCTGACAGTTACAGTAGAAAGAA
Source organism: Xerus rutilus (assembly GCA_028644305.1). Classification (NCBI taxonomy): domain Eukaryota; kingdom Metazoa; phylum Chordata; class Mammalia; order Rodentia; family Sciuridae; genus Xerus; species Xerus rutilus. The sequence continues at coordinate 6,659,400 of CM053412.1, forward strand.
ACCAGTGAAGGTGCTCAAGAAGAAATTTGCAGAATGGAACCACCGTTTGACTCAGTTATCTCACTCTTCAGTTTATGCACAAAGGACTTAAAATCAGCATACTACAGCGACGCAGCCACATCCATGCTTAGAGCAGCTCAATTCACAATAGCCAAACTATGGAACCAACATAGATGCCCTTCAACAGATGAATAGATAAAGAAAATGTGGTACAAGTACACAATGGAATATTACTCAGCCTTAAAGAAGAATGAAATTATGACATTTGCAAGTAAATGGATGGAAATACAGAATATCAGGCTAAGTGAAATAAGCCAATTCCCCAAACCAAAGGCTGAATGTTTTCTCTGATAAGTGGATGTTGATCCGTAGTGGGGCTGAGGTGAGGTAAGGATGGATGGAGGAACTTTGGATTGTGCAGAGGACAGTGAGGGCCAAGGTAGGGTGGTGGGGATGGGAAGGTCGGTGGAATGAGAAAGACATTGTTACCCTGTATACATGTATGATGACACTACTGGTGTGACTCAGCAGCATGCACAGCCAGAGCAATAGGCAGTTATGCTCCATTTGTGTACAATGTGTCAAAATGCATTCTACTATTATGTACAACTAATTAGAACAAAAGAAGGAGGAGGAGGAGGAGCAGGAGGAGGAGGAGGGGGAGGGGAAGGAGAAGGGGAAGGAGAAGGAGGAGGGAGGAGGAATAATTTGCCTGCCGCGGCACTGCAATTGAGCATCCAGAATCTGGAGCAGTTATTCATCTGCAAGGTGACCAGTGCAAGAACACACCAGTTTCTGGTAAAGGCTGGACTGACCAAGGACAGTTAGCTGACATGTCATGGGTTTTAAGTGCTTGTGGCTCACTGAAGCTTAAGTGAGGATTTCCCTGCAATGAGGAGAATTTTCCTTCTGTCAATGTCACAACTTTCAAACCCTCACAGTTGGTGTAATGTCATCACTGGGGTCGGCTTTTTAACTTGGACTAGTGCGACTCCTTCATACAATAACCTGAAAGGAGCCCCTCCCCGCCAAAATGGAATGGATGCCACAGCAAGATAAAGCTAGGATGCTGAAGACAGAAAATGAGTGAACAGGTAACACGAGAAACACAAACAATTCGTTATACGTGTTAAATATAGACATGTCAGTACGACCTTCAAGATACACTTAAATAGGATAAAACAAGAAAAGCGTCTGTTTATAGATTGAAAAAGATGAGCTAAAGTACAGATCACGTCACCTCTAGATTGACGGTGAGATCGTTCCTAAATTGTCTACTCACTGGGATGGTCCAGGCCCTATCTGTGCTCTGGTTAAGAAATGCAGATAGAACAACGGTTGTGGGCTGGCCAGCTGGCAGACTTGAGGCAGAAGCACTTGCTTCCAGGGTCTCTGCTATGGACTCAGCACCGCCTGCTCAGTCTCAGCTCCTGTCCCTGTGCCTGCATCGCGAGTGGGAAGGGTGGTGGAGCAGAGAGTGGGTAAAAAAGAATGCGTGTGACCCAGGACGCAGGAAGGGTGGTTCTTCTCTGTGCCTGTGAGCCTCTGTCCAGGGGCCTACGCGATGGATCACAGGTGCATCAGGGACATTCCTCTCTTTTGGACTTGTTTTTGACCCTTATGCAAACTATATTCTGAGTATGGGGTACGGCAGAATTTCTAAAGTAAACAAGCAGACCAGACTGTATAGTAATGCTAATTGGTGGACAGTGAATCCACTGCACCAACAAGTAGTGTCTAAATGAATCTAGGCCAGACGGTCCATGACTGGTGTTGAGAAGACACTGTAACTGCACAGGCCTTAGTTCACTGCAGCCCCAGAGTCAATGACAGAGAGGCAGAGGGATGGAGAAGGAGCTCAATTAGCTGGAAGCTAGCATCCTAGACAGTGCTAGGCTCTGGCCTTCAGTGACACCCCACCCCTTTCCCATGAGTTTTCAATATGATTTTTCAAGGGAACGTATGTGGGTTTCAGACAGGTATGTGGGCATCTCGGGTGTCCAGTGTTTCGGTAAGCAGCCTCTTCTGCAGTGTGGGCTGTGCAATCTCACCGCCTGCAAAGAGGTTGCTGAGAGCAGCAATGTGGTGCAGTCCAGTCCAGTGCAGTCCACAAGTTTCATGTAACTCCATCCAAATTCTTTTTTTTTTTGCGGAGTTGGGGGGGGTTTACTAGGGAATTAACCAAGGGGTCTGCCACATCCCTAGTCCTTCTTATTTTTTGTTTTGAGACAGGGTCTCACCAACTTCCTTAGGGTCTCACTAAATTGCTTAGGCTGGCCTCAAACTTGCAATCCTCCTGCCTCACCCTCTTGAGCCTGGGATTACAGGTGTCCGCCCAGGAACTCTATTCAAATTCCAATGGGTGCCTAAATGAACACTGTTAATAATAAAGGGGGGAAGCAAATCAGATTTTAAACATTAAAATTAATAAAATAGATTAAAATAACAAAATCTGAGAAGCAATGCTCAACTAATTGAAAGAAAAAATATGTATGTATATCCTTTGCTCAGATTTTTACCACCGAATAAATTGCAGATGGATGAAAACATAGCTTGTTTAAAAAAAATCACACATACCCAAGCAGAGGCATGCACTGTAAGAGAAAATACATGTAAACTTTTATCAAATTTCTAGACTTCTGAGCTGGGGTTATGGCGCAGTGGTAGCATGCTCACCTAGCACATGTGAGGCACTGGGTTCGACCCTCAGCACCACATAAAAATAAAATGAAGACATTCTGCTCACCTATAACTACAAAATAAATATTTAAAAAATTTCTAGACTTCCAGTGGCTAGGGAGGATTTTTCAATAAAATTAAGGAAGAAACGATGGATTAGCATTCATCAAATTTGCGACATTTCAATCTATATTTTAAGCCCCCTAAAAGACGAAGTAAAGACATAAAGTGGAAAATACAGTGGAAATGCTGGAAAAGCTTAATGTGCTTAAATTTCATATTGATAAATTAGCAAAGGAAAATTCACACAGAGAACATAAAATTTGCTCACCTATCAATGGAAATAATTGTCAGTTTTCTAACGTAATTCTCCAATGTAACAATTAGAATATCAGTGCATTTTTCACACATGAATTTAGCAAAATTATCTTTTGAATCTTGACACTGTTGGAGAAGATCTTCCTACAAATGGATGCACTGAAACACATCCATTTGCTTCTAGCAAAAATACTCTGGAACAATACTTTGGGGAACAAAATGATGTCATGAGGAGACTTTAAACAGACCTTACATGCTTTAAACCGTTTTACTGACTTGCAATTTACATATTGTAAAATTTGTCCTTTTAAAATGTAAAATTTCAGTATTTTTTCAATACATTCAAAACTGTGCAACAGCCACTACTACCTAATTCTAAAACATTTCAATCACCTCCAAGAGAAACCTCTACCACTTAGCTGTCAATCTTCACTCCTCCCAATCCCTGCAGCTCCCACCAGCCACACGTCTTTTTTGTGCGTCTGTGGGTTGGCTTGTTCTGGACATTTCATAGCACTGGATTTGCTCAATATGTCGCCTGTGTAATTGGCTTCTTTCATTCTGATTCATTGATGTTGAAAGTATAGATCAATACTTTATCCCTTTTTATTGCTTAATATATTCCAATGTTTGGGTATGCCACGTTGTCTTTAGCCATTTGCCAGCTAATAGACTTTTTTGGGGGTACCAGGGTTGAACTCAGGGGCACTCGACCACTGAGCCACATCCCCAGCCCTATTTTGTGTTTTATGTAGAGACAGGGTCTCACCGAGTTGCTTAGCACCTCACCATTGCTGAGGCTGGCTTTGAACTCGCAATTCTCCTGTCTCAGCCTCCCTAAGTGCTGGGATTACAAGCGTTATCCACCGCGCCCAGCTGCTAATAGACTTTTAAGTTGCATCCATTCTTTGACTATTTTGAATGATGTTGCTCTTCACGTTGTCATGTAAGTTTTTGCATGAAAACCTGTTTGAAATTCTCTTAGGTACAAGATAGTAGCATTACTAGGTCACAGAGAAAGAGAGACAGAGAGAGAGAGGGAGAGAGGGAGATTTCAACAAAGTGGCTCATGTGATGGTAGAGACAGGCAAATTCAAGTTCTGAGGGGCAGGTTGCTGTTGCAGCTCATGTGCAAAGGCAGTGTGGAGGCAGTGTTCCTTCTTCCTGGGAGACCTCAGGCTTTTGCTCTTAGGGCCTTCAACTGATTGGATGAGGCCCACCCACATGACTAAGTTTGATATGGTTTACTAACACTCTAGTGATTAACCTTATCTTAAAAATGTCTTCATGGTGATATTTAGATTGGTACTTGACCAAATATCTGAGTATTGTGGTCTACCAAATTAGTACAGAAAACTAAACATTTCATCAACTTAAAAAAAAAAGTTTTAAGCTGGGAGTGGTATTGCATGCCTAAAATCCCAGCTGTTTGGGAGGCTGAGGTGGGAGGATGAAAAGTTTGAAGTCAGCTTCAGCAACTTGGCAAGACTCTATCTCAAAAATAAAAAAACAAAAAGGGCTGAGGATGTGGCTCAGCAGTAGAGTGCTCTTGAGTTCAATTCCCAGTATGCTAAACACAAAATAAAAATAATAAAAATGTTCTAAGATCAGTTGTTTCCATTGAGCTGTCACGCACATGCCACAAAACCCATTTTAAAGTGCACATTGCGTGGGTACTGAGCATGTCCACAAGGTCGGACCGCCAGCATGACGATGTAATTCCACTACATTTTTACCCCCAAAGAAACCCCATACTTTTAGCACCCACTCCCAGTTTCTCTATCCCTCACCTTCTTCCAAATTCTTCCAGCCCCTGGAAACCAGTCGTCTACTGTACATCTGTACAGATTTGCCTGTTCTGGGACATCTCATGCTGGTGGAATCAAAACAATGTGGTACTTCGTGTTTGGTTTCTTCACTTGGCAAGCTGTTTTCAAGGTGCACCCGCGGTGGAGCAAGTATTAGCATTTACACTTTTTATGGTTGAATAACATTCCACTGTATGAATATACTGCATTTAAATTATTCACTTAAGGGACATTTGCATTGTATCCATTTATAAGATATTATGAATAATGCTGTTGTATGCATCTCAGCACTCTTATTTGTATGAACATGTTTTTATCTACACCCAACAGTGGAAATGCTGGGTCATACAGTAACTATATTTAGCTTTTTGAGGATCCACCAAATTGTTTTCTGCACCATTTTCTGCACCATTTTCCATTCCCACCAGCAGTATATGAAGTTTCCAAGCTCTCCTCTTGCCAAAAGCTGTAATTTTCCAGTTTTTAAAAAAATCATAACCATAGTAGTGGTGTGAAATGAGGCCTCGGTGTGGTTGTTTTGTTTTTGGTGCTGGGAATAGAACCCGGGGCCTTGCACATGCTGGGTAGCACGGTCACTGACGCCCCCGGCCTCACTGTAGTTTCTATTTGTTTCCCCTACATACTAATGGTGGTATCTTCCCATACGCTCGCTAATCACTTGTATATCTTCTTTTGAGAAGGGTCTGTGCAAATCTGTTGAAATTTTCAAGTGGCTTTTCTGTCTATTGCTGGGTTATAAGAGTTCTTTAATACATTCTGGATAATGAAGCTTTATTGAATTTTCCAATACTTTCTCACATTTCCTTGGTTGTCTTCTCATTTCTTGATGGTGTCCTTTGATGCAGAGAAGTTTTAAATGTTGATGAAGTCCGGCTTGTGTTTTCTTTGGGTGCTGGTACTTTTGATGTCTTTTCTACAAAACCTTTGCCTAAGACACTTTCCTAATGGAAGATCTCAAAGACTCATGCCTATGTTGTTTTCTAAGAGCTTTACAGTTTCTATTCTTACGTTTAGGTCTTTGACACTTATTTAATTTTTGCGGTGGTGTAAGGTAGTAGACCGACTTCCTTCTTTACATAAGAATGTGCAGTTGTCCCAATTACTAATTATCAAAAAGAGTAACTCTTGCTGGGCATGGTGGCACATGCCTGTAATCCCAGCACTTAGGGAGGCTGAGACAGGAGTTCAAAGCCAGTTCAAAGCCAGCCTCAGCAATGGCGAGGTGCTAAGCAACTCAGTGAGACCCTATCTCTACATAAAACACAAAATAGGGCTGGGGATGTGGCTTGGTGGTCAAGTGCCCCTGAGTTCAATTTCCAGTATCAAAAAAAAAAAAAAAAAAGAGGGGCTGGGATTGTAGCTCAGCGGTAGAGCGCTTGCCTCGCATGCGTGAGGCCCTGGGTTTGATCCTCAGCATCACATACAAAGCAATAGAATAAAGACATTGTGTCCATCTACAATAAAAAAATATTTTTAAAAAAAAGAGTAATTTTTTTTACTCATTGAATGATCTTGGCACTCTGTCAAAGATGAACTGCAAATATACTTATTGGATTCATTTTAGACTCTTGCTGTTATTCCATTAATCTATATTAGTTTCTTTCAAAAAGCTTTTTATTAGTACATTGTAGTTATATTTGGGGTTTGTTTTGACATCACCGTGCGTGCGTGGAATATGATTTACTGCATTTCAGTTCCCAGTACTTCCTCTTTCCTCCCTGCTTCCCCCACCCTGTTCCCCGTCCTTTACTGTACTGGTCTTCCTTCTGTGTATTATTGCCTTTTTAATTGGTGCTTTACACATATACATAAAGGTGAAAATCACTGTTCTTTATTCATATATTTTCATAGTCTAATTCGGTCCCTTACATTCGGCAGTTCCTCCCATTTCCATCCCCCTCCATCCCTTTCTTCTACTCCATTGGTCTTCCTTCTATTTCCATGGGATCCTTCCATCCTGTTTCTTTCCCTTAGTGTGCTCTCGCTTCCACATGTAAGAGAAAATATTTAATCCTGTACTTTCTGTGTCTGGCTCATTTCATTTAGCATGATTTTCTGCAATTCCCTCCATTACCAGCAAATGCCATAACTCCATATTTCGTTATGATTGAGTAAAACTCCGTTGTGTACATATGCCTTATTTTCTTTATCCATTCATCTGTTGACAGGCACCTGGGCTGGTTCCATAACGTGGCTGTTGTGATTGTGCTGCTATGAACATTGATGTTCCTGTATCACTGTGGTCTGCTGATTTTTAAATACTAAGGAGTGGGATAGCTGGGTCATATGGCGGTTCTGTTCTTAATCTTTTGAGAAATCTCCATACTGTTTTTCAGAGTGGCTGTACTAATTTGCTGTTCCACTAACAATGTATGAATATACATTTATCCTCACATTCTTGTCAGCATTTATTAGTATTTGTATTCTTGATGATTGCTATTCTAACTGGAGTAAGATGGAATCTCTTTGTAGTGTTTTGTTTTATTTGTACCAGGGACTGAACCCAGGAGCACATAACCACTGAGCTACATTCCTACCTCTTTTTCTATTTTATTTTTGAGACAGGGTCTTGCTAAGTTGCTAAGGGCCTTGCTAAGTTGCTGAGGCTGGCTTTAAACTTGCAATCCTCCTGCCTCAGCCTCCTGGGATTACAGATGTCCTCCACAGTGCCTGCCTTGATGTAGTTTTGATTTGCATTTCCCTGATTGCTAGCAATCTTGAACATTTTTTCAAATATTTGTTGACCATTTGTATTCTTTTAAGAAATGTCTGTTTAATTCTATTTCTTTTATGCTGATTGGGTTATTTGGTTGGTTGGGTGTGTGTGTGTGTGTGTGTGTGTGTGAAGTTTTTTGAGATTTTTATTCTGGAGGAATACATATTGTTGGATGGATAGTTAGCAAAGCTTTTCTACCATTTCCTAGGCTTTCTTTTCATTCTCTTAATCCTTTCCATTGCTGTGCAGAAGCTATTTAATTTGGTATCATCCCGCTTATTGATTCTTGGTTTTATTTCTGGAGGTCTTGATTTTATTTAGAGATCTTGTTAAGGAAATCGCTGCCTGCACCAATATAATGGAGTGTTGACCTAATGTTTTCTTCTAACAGCTTCAAATTTTCTGGTCTAATTACTAAGACTTTAACCCATTTTGAGCTGACTTTTGTATAGGGTTAGGGTTAGGGATCTCTATTTTCCTACACAAGGATATCCAGTTTTCCCAGCACCATTTGTTAAAATGGCTACCTTTTCTCTAACATATATTCACGGCACTTTTGTCAAATATCAGATGACTATGACTGTGGGTTTGTCTCAGTCTCTTCTCTTGCATTGTTCTTCATGTCTATTTTGATGTCAATACCATACTGCTTTTTGTTACTATAGCCCTGTAGTATTATTTGTACTTTTTATTTTATTTTTTTGGTAACAGGGATTGAACTCAAGGGCACTTGACCACTGAGCCACATCCTCAGCCCTATTTTGTGTTTTATTTAGAGACAAGGTCTCACCAAGTTGCTTAGCACCTCACCGGTCGCTGAGGCTGGCTTTGAACTTGCGATCTTCCTGTCTCAGCCTCCCAAAGTGCGCCACGATGCCTGGCTTCCAGGTCACTCTTCCTGTTCAAGATTGCTTTGGCTATTCTGAGTCTTTTATTCTCCCAAATGAATTTTAGGGCTGCTTTTCCTAGTTCTGTGAAGAATGTCATTTGTATTTTGATAGAAATTGCATTGATTCTGTGTAATGTCTTTGATAGTATGCCATTTTGAGAATATTAATTCTGCCTATCTAAGAACATGGGAGTTCTTTCCATCTTCTAAGTCCTGCAGTTCTTTATTCAGTGTTCTATAGTTTTCATCATAGAGGTCTTCTACCTCCTTGGTTAGATTAATTCCCAAGTATGTTTGCTTGTTCGTTTTTTGAGGTTTTTGTGAATGGGATACTTTTCCTGATTTCTTTCTAAACATATTTGTTATTGGAGTATAGGAAAACTATTGATTTATGTATGTTGATCTTGTATTCTGTTATTTAATGAATTTGTTTATCAGCTCCAGAACTCTTCTAGAAGTCTTTTGGGTCTTCTAGATATATAATCACGTCATCAGCAAACAGACAATTTGACTTCTTTTTTCCCCATTTGTATTCCTTTAATTTCCTTTGCGTGCCTGGTTGCTGTGGCTAGAATTTCAAGAATTATGTTGAATAGGAGTGATAAGAGTAAACATCTTTGTCTTATTCCTGATTTTAGAAGAAATGCATTCAGTTTTTATCTATTCAGTATGTTGATCTTAGATTTGCTGTATATAGCCTTTATAATATATGTTTTATAATAATATGTTATGTTTTTAACATAATTGGGTGCTGGATTTTGTCAAAGGCTTTTAGAGCATCTCCTGAGATTATCATTTGATTCTTTCTTTAGGTCTATTTATGTGGTGAAATATACTTATTGATTTGTATATGTTGAACCAACCTTGCATTCCTGGGATGAAACTCTCTTGACCATGAGGAACTATCTTCTTAATATGTTTTTTAATGTGTTTTGTCATAAATTGATCTCTTTCTTATGCCAGTACCATACTGTATTGATTGCCATAGTTTTACAGTAGGTTTTGCAATCACAAAGTGGGAGTCCTTCAAACTCATTCTTCTTTTTCAAGATTGTTTTGACTATTATGCTTTTCTTGCAGTTTATATACACTTCAGAATCAATTTTGTCTACTTTTAAAGAAAAAGATGCTGGAATTTTGAGAGGAATTGCATTGAAGGAGCAGATAAATTTTGGATTATTCCAATGTTAATTAGATAATTCATGTTACATTTAATATTCCAATGTTAATTTTGTCTTTGAATCCATAATAAAATATGTCAAGATATTATTTATGAAGTCTTTTAATAATTTTTTCATGGGGCTGGGGTTGTGGCTCAGTGTAGAGCACTTGCCTAGCATGTGTGAGGCACTGGGTTCAATTCTCAGCACTACATATAAATAAATAAAGTAAAGGTCCATTGACAACTGAAAAAAGTTTTTTTTTTGGTGAGATTTTGTTATTTCTAGTGTGCAAGCTTTACATTTATTTTGTTGAATTTATTCTTAAGAATTTATTCTTTTTGATGTTATTATAAATAATAAACAACTAATGGAACATTTGCAACTATGATAAATGCATTTTAGATGGTTTACAGTATAATAACATTAAACTTTGTTATTGAATGTAAAGTATAATAACATTGAAAGATGACTTGACTTAAGGTCAGAAAATGAGAATATTAAATTATATGCATTGTAAAACTATGACTCTGTAGAAGTAAGGAAAGAAATTTCTATATAGAAGCCTGAAAAGAAAAATGTGATTTTTCGCTTTTTACCTCATTTTATAGCTTCAAATATGTCTTCAATGACAATCCTGAAAACTCCCAGGATATAGCTTATAAAAATCCAATGTTCTTAAATTATTTGGGGTTAAACCAATCAGATTGGACATTGAAAGAAGTGTCTTTTTGAGGGCTTATTGCATATTTATTTTATGAGAGTAAAAAGCAAAGTTGCTAAGTTAGATGTCAAATTTGACTGTTGTTAGACTTCTAGGCCAGAGGCCTGACTCTGGATGTCCGAATGATTCAGGTCTGACCCTCTCCCCAAATTCAAAAGGAAGAGTAATGGTAAAAATCAGGAAAAGAACTTCATTCAGTAAGCTATCCCGGGAAGACAAAGAGGATCCAGTTTCCAGCCCAGCCTTTGGTGGTATCAACATGAGTGCTCTGATTGTACAGAGCAGGGACCAACAGTATGCATAGTCAACAGTCTTTGTCAAACTGGTCTGGTTGATCACTGTGGCAGGATTGTTCAGCCAGGGAGTTTTTAGCAGGTAAAGGAAAATTTCTATTGCCTGGAGGGTCGTTTTCACTCATCACAAGATGTTTATCAGTCAGATCACCTATTCCTGGAATCCAAGCTGACTGACTCAGAGCAAAAGAGACAGAAGGAACATGGAGGCAGAAATGCCACATTTTCATCTTGATTTCAGTTACCAATTGGACATTTGTAGCCCAAGTGAAGAGTCTTTGTAGCAAAAGTAGCCTCTACGCCTTTGGTATAATACCAGTTAATCACACAAGATTTTTTGTAATTTCTAGATTAAGAATTTCACATAGCATTCACTTATAGGAGGTTAAAATGCAAGTAATATCTCCATTCTCGTTATATTTTTGCCATATTAATCTTTAGTTTCTTTATTATTTTTGAACTTTATTCATGTTATAGATTACTATACCTAATCTTCAGATAGCTGGATAGTAAATGATTTTTAAAAATATCAGCAGAAAATTGTGCATCTGACATCACAGGAAATGATTTTTGGCTTTCACGAGTAAACTGTCCAAATTCCGGCCACTGTCAGAACAGTCCAACTATTAGGGCTTTTTGTGAGTGTGCTATGTCATTAGCACAAATGGAACACATTTGTGTATCTGCACAATGTCAGAACTTATTGAATAACAATAAATTCTCAGGCCACACCACTTTGATCAGTGGCAGTTCACTGAATACTTGTGGGTCAGGCAATCACAGGTTCTTTTATTCCAATCTTAATCACTAATACCTGTACCACTCAAGTCAAACACAATTATATGTGTAGAATTACAGAAAGGTCAGGAAAGGATTATGGTAGCCACAGGGGTCGGGAGGCTGAATTGACAGCAAAGGTAGACAGCAGATATGGATGCAAAGAGTCCCTGCAGATGGCCAGGTAAGGTTAGAACTAGCCGAAGAATGTTCAGGGTGCAGAGCTGTGAAAATATGGGGATTTACTCTAGGCCAAGGTCCGGATAGATGGTAGTTTCACAGTGTTACCTTGGAGTGTCAGTTTGAGATGTCAGCTTGAAGTGGGACTTGTGTGGTTGTCCTGGGCAGGAGAAACCGCACTCTGCTAAAGCCCAAAATTAGAGATTTGGAAGTTTTCCACTGTAGCAATTTTCCTGGGCAAGGCTCATGAGAAGTGACCAGGTGATGGGGTCAGGGTGCTGTTGTGTCCAGTGTGCTCCTCCTTTTATGAGTCTCAGGTAAGGGGGTTGTCTCAAGTGCTCTGGTGTATATGATAAGCTCGTGGGCATGGTCTTTCTGATATGAATTTGGTACCACCATGCATACATGTGCTTCTGATTAATTTGATATGTTCAGAGGTGGTCATTCTTACTAGCACAATTCATTTGTTTATCATTTTGTGCCTTATGGTTGTGCCAGTCAGATGGTGGTTGTTGATGTGTTCAAACAAGGTGTGGAGTCATTCTATCTCATTTCTTAAGCTCGAAATGGAGTAGCTTCTGGCAAACTACTCCTTTACAGAATGGAGCAACAGAGCATTAGGCACAGCCTGAAAACTGCATTCTGTACACCATGGAGTAACCCAGAAAAGGCACAATCTGCTCTCCTCAGGCCTCAGACCTCCTGACTCTTTGTTTCATGGATAAGCATGGAATAAACATCTCTCCTATTTGGTGTTCACATCCCTTGAAAGAGGCAGATTTATAGTTATACATAAGAAAATGAGTTATTGCTAGAATGTTCCATATTTGTAAAAGTCATCTGTCACCGTAACTGAGTCTTTTTTTTTTTAACCACTGAGCAAGGCTTTATTGGAAATACACGCTCTCGGGCTGAACTCTCCCATCCATCAGAGTGTGTACGGGAGAATGGCGCACGTGTTCGGGGGTGCAGAGAATTTTAAAAGGCCCGGTCAGGAAGGGGAGGGCTTAGGGCAGGAAGAGAAGGTCAGAGTCCTTCCTGGATGAGTCAGGAAAAGCCCGCTGATTGACAGGAGGCGCCTCTACTCCTGATGTCAGCATCTGGCTGGCTGACCTTAAGTGGACACCCTGAACCCTGAACCAACCTAACATCCTGGCCTTTTTGATGATATAGGACAGCAGATTTGGTCTGGCTACTTCTTGTGGAATTGGGGGAGCAAGAGAGGGAGAGATGGCTCTGGTATTGATCAGGCAGAGGGGCAGACGCAGGGGTGTGGGAGCATCTGGTTGTCAGTCATGTTGCTTGAATGTAGAAGCACCACCTGGGGGTAGGAACAGAGGCTTGGGAGAGATTACTGATTAGCAGAAAAAGAAGGGGGCTGCTGAGAAATTTTGAGTTCAGTGGGAGTTCAGAGTGGTGGGAGTCCAAGGCTGGTTGGTTCTGTAATGAAATTTGTTCAAGTTTCTGAGTAGTGGTTACTGCATAATCAAGTCCTCCTGCCCCAGCCCAGAGGCAGCAAATGGGGGCCAAGGAGAGCCCAACTATTACCAATAGAAAGATGGCCCTTTTTGCCCTAGAAAGGGAGGTGGTAACAAGTCATGGTAATTCAGCCTCACTGTAGTTAATTGAGGAACATCAATGGGAATCAGTTATGATTCAAATCTATATAGAGGGAACAATCTGAAATGTAGGAAGTATAAGAGTTGAGAATTTGTCCCCATAACAAGGCTGGAGAGGACAAGGCATGTAAACATAGTATTTGGTTTTTAATGTCACAGATGCCTATCTCTAAACTATTTTTAAATGCCCAAGAATGGCTGTGTTCTTGGTTTTGCTGTTTTGCTAGTTGTTTAAGATGAAGCAAGTCAAATTGACTTTTGTTCTTACCTATTGTTAAGAGCCACCTTTTGGTCTCCTTGGAGCATCCTCAAGGAATTTGAGAGCAGCTTATTAGCTCTGCTAGGGCCATCTGCGTTAAGATAGGTCTAGGTCTAGTGCTGACCATGTGGCTTTCCTGGGAAGCATGAGAGATGGTTCCCTCTCTTAACGGACGACCTTCCTCTACATCGTATGGCATTTGATCAGCTTTTTAATTCTCTGATGATCTCAGTAATCTCCCTGATTGGGAGGTCCTGTGGCCCAGAGGTGTAGAGCCTTCTAGAAGTTCCCTCATTTCTTGGATTCAGGCTGACTCAGAGGGCAAGAGCCAAATACTTGTTTTCTTGGCCCTTTAATTTAACTTTAGTTTTTAAGTCTTGATCTTAAACACTCAGCAAGCCAATCTAACTAGTCTTAAAGTAAGGGTACTGGGCTTTAACTTTAAGGTCTATCTGTCCTGTAGGTGATGGCTTATTTATTTTAAATTAAATTGGGTTGTCTGTTCTTGAAGTAGTACCTCTGTAAAACATCAACAGGCAATAGTCATAGAGCTTAAGGAAAATACAAAATAAAATCAACAGCAGTAAAAACATATTTAGTTTGTGTAATAGCTTTCTCAAATTTCAGCTGAGTTATACATTATATCCCTGTTTGAGGTCCTAATGATCTTTACAACAAAATCAATCCTTTGAATGTATCTTTAAATGAACTGGAGTCTCGCCTACTTTGAAGCCATTGTAGTAAGATGGGAGACGGAATTATCTCAGGTAAGACAGGGCTCCTTGCAAAATCTTAGCAGAATATTAAATAGATTAGGTCCTCATTTGTTTAAAAGATTACTTTGATGTAAAAATAACCTAAAGCATTATCTTATTGATGATAGGTTCAGTTATAAAACATTAAATGATATAAACCAATATCATACAAGTTCAGTTTGGAGAACATCAGCTTAATATAATGCTCTTTAAAACCTTCTACTTTAAAGCTTGTATATCTGAAAGATATGAATACATTTAATATAAAAATAGAACTAGTAGAACCATAATTACATTGATGTCATGACATTAAGTTTAGTTCTCAAAGAAAAATCTAGATTCTAACTTTTTGTTTAATCACAGTTGTATAAACCTTAATTTCTTTAAGAGTTAATTTCCCAAGTGATAAAACCTGACAAATGTAAGAAAATTATTTTGATAAAAGCAGAACAATGTTTCAGATTTTGTTTTATAGTAGTACATTAACTTTTAAATAATAAAACTAATTATAGTCAACTTATTTATGAACATAAACCTTTTGACCAGAAATATTTTCTTTTCTTCCAATAAATACCATATTTAGAATCTTTAATTCCTTCTGTTCATATCCCAAAGCAATCCTTGTAATTTTTTGAACTTAGGCAACAGTAGAAACTTTTAAACTTCATATAGAAATTTATAAACCTTTGTGTTTACTCAATTTAAATTGAACCTTTTAAGTCACATGAGTTAAAAATATTTGGATCTTTTTTTTTAGGTTTTAATTCATGAGTGCTATTATCTGTGCCAATTTTGATACCATGTACATGGTACACACACACACACACACACACACACACACACACATAGATGTACAACACAACAAGAGTAAAGGCCTGCAGGCAATGTTAGATGTTTTAAAAAAACTCCATTGTTGAATAAAAATAGGACTAATCAGAAAACATTATCCTAGATGTGAAGGATTAAGTTCATGAGCTCAAAAAACATAGAACTTAAGAAAAGCAAGAGTCTTAGAAAAAATGACACGGCCGGTAAAATAAAGGACACTTTTTTCCCCTTGGGTTTCAGACAGCTAGCCCGCCTGAGCACCAGCGAGAGGTGCAGGGACTCCAGGGCGGGCAGGGGGCTCAGGTGTCCCTGTAGTCCTCCGGAGGCCCGAACGGAGTCGGGTGGCTCACAAGGACCGGGACGTCTCCTTAGCCCTTGGGGGCCTTAAACGAGGAGGTCTCTGGCACATGTGTGACTTACGGATAGACCTCTGGAACAGGAGGGAGGGAGCCAGAAAGTCAGGGGAGATGGGGAATGTACCTCACTTCTGTCAGTCCGGATGAAGGGAAATAGAGCAGCTCAGGAGTTCTCCTGTTTCGGGGAAGAGGGTGGATCTCGACTCCTGCGGAGGAGATCCGAAAAACCCTCTCGGGTTTTCGGCACCATTTGTAAAGCCAGATGACCAAAAGGAGGCGAATTAAAACCGCTGGGCAAGGCTTTATTGGAAATACACGCTCTCGGGCTGAACTTTCCCGTACATCAGAGTGTGTACAGGAGAATGGCTCCTGAGTCTTTTTTTTTAACCAAAGTTTTAGGGCAAAATTATAGGGTCTCAACAAATTAGGCTCACCCGGCCACCTGCTCTGATAGCCCAATCATAGAGATGAGCAGTGGTGAAGGACAGGAAAGGAGCTTTAATCACTGTGATCAGACTGGGAAGAACAGAAGTAAGGTCCAGTGACATTAGATCAAGGGGCTGACAAGAGCTTTGGCCTTTTCTAGAGAAGAGGAGCACAGGCAAGTGTTGGGATTCACACAGCTGGGAGGACAGGTAATCTTGGTCAGGTCTGGGTGCGGTTGATCACAACCTCAGGACTGATTTCTCCAAACTCCAGGAGGTCACTCTAGGGGCAATCTGGTACCCACTGTGAGACGATTGCTTCTGCATAGTGAGGCAGCTCTGGTTCCTGTCCTGGGGTGATTCCTTCCACCTAGTGGTGCATTCTCATTGTGGGGTGATCTGTTCTGCAAGCCTTCCCATTTCTTGGGTGGTACTTACCAGTCTCTTGTATCAAGATGTTTATAGATGAGTCCTGTTGTCTCTGGAATTCAAGGTACAAGAGAGTGACTTAGAATTAAGAAGAAGAAAAAAAAATTAAAGAGCTAGAATGGAGCCTGGGAAGGACAACATGGAGTTAGTTAGACCAGAGGCAGGCCCTCTTGCACTGTGAGCTGGCACGGTGGAGAGACTAACGCATGTTGCTCCCGATCTGGTGAATGCCCTGCTCCCTGGCTGATGGGCATAGGATCTTTGCTGCTGACTATAGCTTCATGCTGGAGGACTATGTCCCACAATTTAATTAGTTGATAATTCTAATCTACTAATTTAACTAATACTTTTTTTGAGCATTGTGCCACTTGGCACAACATTTTAAGACTTAGCATTGAGAGCACATTTTCTGGCAGAGCGCCTTCATTTACTGAACAACGGTGGCACCTTTGGATTTGATTTAACTCTTCTATTCTTTGGTATTGTGAAGTCTTTAGCCAGACCTATTGATGTGTGCTCATTAAGACCAGTTGTCTACGAAACACCTGCTTTCCTGTAAAAGGATCTTATTACTAAAACACAGCTAGTTCTTGCCAAGAAAAGGGTTTAAATTTCTTTGGCTGGCTTGATGCTTTATCAGACTGCCTGTTTGGTATTTGTATTCATTGTGTGCAGCCCCAATTTCTTCCTTCTCTTTTGTTCTGGGAAGGTCCTGCTGTGAATTGCTCTCCATTCTCCCTCTGGGAGGCAAGATCACTGCTGTGCCCAGCCCTGCATCTGGCTTGTGCTGTGATATGAATACAATGGGTATAGTTCCTGCCACCCTCTCAGGGGAGTCATTCAGGTCCAAGGACATCCAGAGTTACAGTCTGCTCCTCCCCCTCCGCCCATCCCCAGCTGCAGGTCCCCTACCCTTCCTCTGCTTCTATTCCAGTCACCTTCCTCCCTCCCTTATTAAAGAGCTTCCCTCAGAGTCACAAAAGGCAGGGCCAGCCAAGAGTTGGTCCAATCTGTCCCTTTGTTCTAAGGACAGCTAGTTCCAGTAGTGCTCTCTTAAAAACAGAAATAACTCCCACAGGGGAAGTCACCTGAAACTCAAAATACCTTTGTGAAAAGGAGAAGCAGGACCTACTGTAACTAACTCTGTGATTTTGTGCTTAAAGCTCCATTTCTTCAAATTTCGGTTTCCATGTATGAAAAAGACGAGACTAGATTTGTTTCTTTTTTTTTTTTCTGTAGATTGATAGAATGTTTTAGGAATCTTATGTAAGCTTCAGGCATTTTCCTTAGAATAGTGCACATGTGCAAATATATGTGTGTGTGTGTATATATATACACACATATAAAACATTCATATACATTCATACATACATACAAGAAATTGGGATTGACTGACAAACTGTAGGTCCATGTCTGCTGGTTAAAAACAAATCTAAACAAGCAAACAAAACCATGAACATCATCTCTGAATTCATTTTGAAGTCTTATATTCTGCAGTTTCCAGCACCTGTCAAGGCTCTGGACCTAACTTAGAGTGTCCTCGGCATTGATGCCTCCCTCTCTCAAGCCCCATTTCTGTGAAGTTGACAAATGTTCATTTTCCCATTAATTGTAAAGGGTCACCTTTGGGCCACATTATGAAAATGTAATAAGGCACTACAGGACTGTCTATCACTAGCCTTTTCTTTCACTTTGAAATTGTATCTTTCTTTTTTTAAAGATGTTTTAATAATTGTGCTAAAACAGATATAACAAAGTTTACCACCTCAACCACCTTTAAGTGTGCAGTTCAGCGGTGTTACATCCACGCACACTGTTGTGTGATCACGACGCCATCCATCTCCAGGACTCTTTTCATCTTGCAAAATTGAAACTCTGCACTCCTCAAACAACATGCCAGCCCCCTTCTCTAGTGCCTGGTTACCACCATTCTACTTTCTGTCTCTGTGAAATCAACTGCCCTAAGTACTTGGTATACAGTAGGCAGAATAATACAGTATTTGTCTTGGTGTGCGAGGCCTCTTTTACTTAGCATAATACCCTCCAGGTTAGTCTGCAGTATAACATGTGTCAGATTTAATTCCATTTTAAAGCTGAATACTATTTCTCTGCATGTAGATACCACACTTTCTAGGCATCCACCTATGAATGGACACTTGCCTGGCATCTGCACGCTGGCTGCTGTGAATGATACTGAGAAAAAAAGGGGTGCACATATTCACTCATGTCCTTGCTCTGGTCTCTTGGGCACATGCCCAGAAGTGGTGCTGCTGAGCCCAGGGTGCCTGTGTGTTGGCGGCTGAGCAGTGGGTTATGCTAGGCTCTGCAGGGTCACGCCATCCCTGCATCCCTCCATTGGTGCACAATCCTCCAGTTTCTGCACATTTTTGCCAGCACTTGGTATTTCGTGTTTGTTTTGGTAGCAGACTCTCAATGGATACAATTGCATCTCACCAGGGCTTTTCCCTTTTTTCTTCTCTTCTGTTGTTTTCTTTTGTATGGAGGGTTCTTCAGATGAGCCCAAGGCCTTGCTTTTGCTAGGCAGGCACTCTACCACTGAACTACATCCCCAGCCCTTCATTGTGGTTTTGATTTGCATTTCTCTAATGGTTAGCGACAGGCAACAGTAGCATCTTTTCCTGTGCCTAATTGCCATTGGTATACCTTCTTTGGAGAAATGTCTGTTCAAATGATTTTTCTTTTTAATTCGTATGCTTAGATTTTGCTTTGGACTCAATGTTGGTGCCCCACCCCAAATTCACATATTGAAGCCCTGAGCCCTGTGTGACAGCATTTGGACATGAGAGCTTTGGAAGGTGAGTAGGTCTTCAAGTAAGTAGGTCATTAGGAAGGAGATTAGAGTCTTTATAAGAAGAGACACAGACATGAATGCTCTCCGTTCTCTGCCATACGAGACCACACAAGGAGAAAACATATCTGCAAATCAGGGAGGCTTTTATCAGCCCCTACCATGCTGGCACCTTGATCTTGGACTTCCAGCCTCTAAACCTGTGGGAGATGAAAGACTGTCATTTCTGCCCTGCCACCTGTCTCTGGTGGTTTGTCATGACTGCCCAAGCCTATAAGATACTTTCTTTGAGTGTGCCTTTCCCCTTTTACTTTCTCTGTTTTATATTTTTGCTTAGTCAATAGGGTTGAAGCCAGAATTAGACAGGCAGTCAGTGTAGATAGGTAAATTTGAGTCAGGTCGGATCAAGGAGGCCAATTTGAGTGAGTCTGGGAAGTTGGAGAGGGATTGAAATGCTAATGCCTTCAGAGTCCTTCCTCCACCCTTATCAAGATAACCTGTCCCTGCTCCAACCTGTTGCTAAGATAACCTGTCCCAGGGATTGTCCCTCCCTACAAGGAGTTGTTAATTACGCTCCTTTCCTGCCCAGATCACTCCACCCTTGCCCCTCCAGCCCATCTGCTTCTCACCTTTTGTCCAGGCCACTGATCATCTCCTGGTCTTACTCACAGAGGCAGGAAGGAGAGAGAAGGGGAAGAGAGCAAGAGAACAAAGGAAGCCCAGGACATGTAAAAAAGGCAGAACTCTCTCACTTCTTGGGATACCAGGCTACCAGCTATGGCCCTCTTCTCCCTCCTGGGAGAAGTCTATGTTACCCCTTTTTAAATGTTATACTTCTCTAATGTTTTACTTCAGCATGTAAGGAAGCAGAACTTCTTGCCGGTAACCAGAGGTATGGGCGTTAAAGTGCACAATTTAATTTTGGTATGTTTTAGCACAAAAAATGCAGTATTTGCTTAGTTTTATTTATCCCTAGAACTATTATTGCATTTAACTTCTTAAAATAAAGAAATTTTCTTGTTGTCAGTTATAAAATAATTGCCATCACCTGCTTGCCTGCTAATGTAGCCAATCATAGAAGTTTCTATGCATCTATCAGTTTTGCTTCATTATTTGTGTTGATAACATTTTCCACGGGATTAAATTTTAATTATTACTTGAATAACTAGTTATTAAATAAATGTCTTCCAAAAATTATACCATGATGCCTCATTGAAATGTAAAGACCAAATTTCACATAAGAGGTCTATATTTTGGTCAGTTTGAAAGAGAAAATAGCATGGATGCTGTGAATTAAGCTGTGTTCACTTAAGATTCATATGTTGAAGTCCTAATCCTCAGTGTGACTGCACTTGGAGATAAAGCTTTTAGGTTAAGGGAGGTCATGAGCATGGGGCCATGGGCCTAGAGGGTTGGTGGATACCAGAGAGCTTGTCCTCGCTCTCTCTCCTTCTCTCTCTCCCATGTGTTGAGGCAGAGAAGGCATCTGTCTGAAAGCCATCCTTAGTTTTGCAGCTCACACTATTGCTACACACTCTTCTTTTCCAAGTGGTTTAAAAACTGAAATTGCTTGAAAAAAATCCCTTTAAAATAAGTCCCTTGTTTGGATGTAACCCATTTGTAGCCAGGCACTCTTATGGAACAATAAAACTCACTTATTCGTTCATGAATTAAATGTATCTTTTCTTGTCTCTTATGTGCTAAGCATTTAGCTACCTTGGGTATAAAGTAGCAAAGAAAATAGAGAACTTGCTCTTATAGAACTTTCTAGAAGAGATGACATATATCAAATAAATGTAAAATTGGAATTGTGATGTGTTCCACAAAGGAGAATAATATTGTGCTTTAAGAGCTAATAACAGAGGGTTTTTAACTAGTCATGGAGGTCAAAGAAGGCTTTTTAGAAGAAATGATGTTCAAGCCTATGAAGATATGAAGAGTAGGGAGGAGTTTATCAGACAAAGTTAGGAGAAAAGAGCATTTTAGGCAGAAATGAACATGGGATAAATCAGTGGTGCAAATAAGGCCAGTGCTGGGACACTGAGAGCAAGTGGCAGCGTGGGTGAGAGGCAGTGGCGAGGAGCCTCCCCATGCTGCGGACACCATCCTCAGTGCTCTTTCGACTCCAGAAGCAGTGGTAAGCCACCAAGGATTGTAAACAGTGGATTGGGGAAGAGTGATACTGTCTGCTCTACATTTTGAAAAGACTGCTTTAGCTTTTGTGCAACATGAGTTTGAAGGGACATGTGTGTTTATGTCAGTCGAGAGTACAGGAGGAGCTGGGCACGGTGGCGCACACCTGTACTCCCAGAACTTTGGGAGGCTGAGATAGGAGGATTGCAAGTTCAAAGCCAGCCTCAGCAACAGTGAGGTGCTAAGCAACTGAGTGAGACCCTGTCTCTACATAAAACACAAAATAGGGATGTGGCTCAGTGGTCGAGTGCCCCTGAGTTCAAACCCCAGTACCAAAAAAAAAAGAGAGATTTCAGGTCAAACGATCCAGGAAAGAGAAACATGTTAGTTTACAGGAATAGACTGAGATGAGTGAAGAATATTTTAAGTGTAAAAGTGACAGCATTTGTCAATTTTTTCAGATGAACTTGTCAGCTGACTTCATTTATTCAATCAGAATATTTACTTAGCAGGTAATACGGGCTAAATTGCTATGGAAGGGTGAAGGTGGAGAAGGTCTTCAAGTGGTCAGCTGTAGGCCTCCTGGAAGGCCAGCCTGACCTGGGTCCATGAGGTGCCTGAAAATGTTAGAAATAGAAAGCATCATTAGATTGTAGAGATGAGAATTTGAAAACTTTGTCATTTGAAAGTTAATATAACACAGTTGTTTTAAATCTATCTGAAAGCTGTGTGCAAGGTTACCTTCACAAGTAACTCGATTTGATGGTTCATACTTTTTGTGTTCTAAGAAATTTTTGTGTCTCAAGATTACAAATAACTTTTTAAAGAAATTACTAGTGTTAGCTTTCGACTGGTTTTGTTTTGTTTGTTCTTTCTTTTTTTTACCAGGGATTGAACCCAGGGGCACTTACCCACTGAGCCATTTTATTTTAAAACAAGGTCTTGCTAAGTTGCTTAGGGCCTCGCTAAATTGCTGAGGCTGGCCTTGAACTTGTGATCCGCCTGCCTCAGCCTGGGATTATAGGAATGTTCCACTGTGCCTGCCTCTGTTTTATTTTACTTTTTTTAGCTTAGCCTATTAACTGACTGTCTTTCCTCTGGGAGATGCCTGCCTTTAAAATCAAGTCAGCACTGAAAAGTATCCATAGTATCCAAATGCAGTTTGTAGAAGTGATTGGCACTGGCATTTTGCGTATAGAACCAAGGTACACTGACAGAGCTGGGTCACCAGAAAGACAGGGCTGATGGTCAAAACTGGGTTCTGAACTCTGATGAAGACATTCTCTTCAGTGGGAGCATAAATGGCAGCTGTTATTCTTGAAGCTGGGTTGCGAGATGCTACACATCTGAGAGCCACTTGAGGATCACAAAAAAACATATCTTTGTGCTAGATCTCTAAAGAGCTGGTTGTTTTATTTCTTTTTCCTGGAACTAACTTCTGCCTGGAATCATATGTCTGACTAATAATGAGGCTTTTTGATTTTACAGGCTAAAAAATATCTAAACATAGTAACAATATTACTTTGAGAATATTACCTCCACAGCACTTTTTTTTTTTTTTTTTTGCATCATTAGCTAATAAAATCTCACAATGTGGAAACCAAAGTAGATGCTCACTTCCTTTTACCAAGGGAGTGGTTAGAGCAGTTAATTGTCAGAGTGGACAGCTAGTCCCCTGGAAATTAAAAAGGAAATGGGGCAATGATGTCTGGCATTTGCTGAAAATGTAGATAACCAGGAACGAGCTCTAGTGTTCACACACAGGCCCACAGGTCTGCACTATTGCTTTGGAAGGGCCACATTTCAATATCAAGAGTGTGAAAAATAATACTCATTAGTCTCAGGAAAGGATGCTGATGGTCCTTTGCTAACTGTTTTGGTACTGAAACAAAAAATTATTTACAAAACAAGTTTTTGTTTTTAAGTTAGCATCATCCTATTTAATTTGTTTTTGTGACACTTTAGTGAGATGTAATTCATGGACCGTACAATTCCTCCCAAAAAGTATATAATTTAATCATTTTTAATATACTCACAGATAGGTACTCCACACCACTGGAAATTTTAGAACATTTTTCTTACTTCAAATATAAATCCCTTAGCCCTGGGTCAGTGCCACATTATTTTCCTGATGATCCCCAGATGTAAGTAACCATTAAAATACTTTTTGTCTCTTTTGATTTGCGTAATCTGGACACTACGTGCCAGTGGAATCCCACGACCTCAGGCCTTTGTGGCTGGCTTCTTTCCCTTAGCGCACTGTTGCGGGTTCCTCCTTTCTGTGGAATGCGTCAGCGCTTCATCTCCCTTAGCCAGGTAGCATTTCATTGCATGGAAACAATCTGTCCATGCACATCCATTGCTTGTCCATTCATGAATTCATGGACCGTTGTGTCATTTCCACCTCTGACTCCTATGAAACAATGCTACTATTAATATTTATATCCAAGTTTTTCAGTGTACATATTGTCATTTGAGGGTAAATTCCAAGAAATGGAATTTCTAAGACGTGTAGTAATACTATGTTAACTTTTTGAGGAACTTTCCACTGGTTCCCAAAGGGGCTAAGACATTTTACATTCCTGCAAGCAATATATGAGGTTTGCAATTTCTCCATATCTTTGTCAACACTTGTTATTTGCTGTTATTCGCATTTTTATTTTTTATTAAAAAAATTTTTTTTTCTTTGCAGTACTGAGTATTGAACCCAGGGATGCTCTACCACTGAGCTACACTCCTATCCTTTTTTTTTATTTTGAGATAGTTTGATAAGTTATTGAGGTTAGCCTCAAACTTGCAATCCTCCTGCCTCAGCCTCCTGAGTTGTTAGGATTACAAGCATGTGCCACCCTGTCCCCAGCTTCTGATTGTATTTTAAAGTTTCAATTCATATTATTTTATTAAGGGGAAATTCATAAAACACAAAATGAAAATTTTAAAATGTACAATCTAGTAGTATTCAATATTATGCAACCATCACTTCTATCTAGTTCCAAATATTTCATCAGCCCCAAAAGAAAGCTGCATGCCCAGCAGTCACTCCCCATTCCCCTGACCACCAGTCTCTAGCAACAATAGTCTGTTCTTCAGATCTGAAAGTTAGCTTTTGCCAGGTATGGATTGACTTGTGTTCTCCCATAACCCCCAGATTCACATGTTTTAGTCCTAATCCCCAATGGACAGTATTTAAAGATGGAGCCATTAAGGAGACCATTACAGTTAAAGGAGGCCATAAAGGTCAAGTTCCAATCCCATGAGAATGATTTCTTTGCAAGACAAAGAAGAAGCTGGGCGCGGGGCACACACCTGTAATCCCAGCACTTTAGGAGGCTGAGACAGGAGGATCGCGAGTTCAAAGCCAGCCTCAGCAACAGCGAGGCACTAAGCAATTCAGTGAGATCCTGTCTCTACATAAAACACAAAATAGGGCTGGGGATGCGGCTCAGTGGTCGAGTACACCTGAGTTCAATCCCCAGTACCTCCTCCTCAAAAAAAAAAAGATGAGGAAGAGTCACCAGAGATCTCTCTCTGCACAGGCACAGAGGACAAGGCAAGAAGGGGACTTCTGAAGGCCAGAAAGAGGGCTCTCACCCAAAGCTGAATTTTCCAGCCCCTTCACCTTGAACAAACTTCTCAGCCTCCAGAAATATGAGAAAACAAATGTCTGTGGTTTGATTCATCTGCGTTGTGATATGGCAGCTTGAGAAGACTAATATACCTGTGCCTGGAGTCACACAATATGTAGCCGTTTGTGACTTTCTTCAGTTATGGTGTTTTTGGGTTTCCTCGGTGTTGTATCTTGTACCAGTACTTCATTCCTTCCCAAGGCTGACTAGTATTCCATTCTGTGGATACACTTTAGTTATCTCTTCCTCCACTGATGGACATTGTTTTCATCTTTGTAAACTGTGATGTTATGAATATTCATGATGTGCAAGCTTTTATTGGAACACCTGGCTTCATTTGCATTATTATGGAGCAATCCCTCCCTATCTGCAGATCCCTGGTGAAAGGCTGAAGGCTTGGTTAGTGCTGAACCCCCAAGTATACTCTACCCGCCACCACCACCTACCTACGATACCAGGACATACAAATTATAAAGTTTCATTTATAAATTAAGCACCAGAGATGATAACAACTAATAACAAAAACAATTATAACAACTATAATAAAAGGTGAATATAGTCTCTCTCGAAATATCACAGTATGCACTGACCCTTGTTTTTCTTGTGATGATGTGGGATGATGTGTCACGATGAAACCAGGTGAGGTGAGGCACAGGCCCTATGGGATGCCACCATACACGCAAGCACTGCGATGATGCAGTAGGGGGTCTGTTGACCCAGACAGCTCCTGGGTGATGATGAGCAGGCAGCGTGGACAGCACAGGCACGGTGGCCAAAGGGATGATGCACACCTTGGAAAGATGAAGTGGACAGCACGAGCCTTCATCACGCTACTCGCAATGTGCAATTTAAGCCTTAGCGATTGCTTGCTTCTGGAATTATCTACGTAGAGTTTAGACTGGCTGACTGCAGGTAACTGAAACAAAGGAAAGTAAAAGCATGGAGGGGGGCAATTATCGTACACCAAGGAGAATTGCTGGGTTTTATTGTAATCCTATACTTGACCTTTGGAGGACCTTCCATACTGGTTTCCACAGTGTCTCACCTGTAAATATTGAAAAGCAATGCACGAGGCTTCCAGTTTCTCCATCTCCTCACCAGCAGTGCTATCTCCTCATGTTGATACAGCTGTATCAAATATGAAGTGATATCTTATTCTGGGTTTTTGATTGATAGTTCCTTGATTACTAATGGTGTTCAGGACCTTCTTGTGTGTGTATTGATCACTTATATAACTTCTTAGAAGAAATGTCTATTCATGTCCTCTGCCTTTGTGTGTCTGTGTGTGTGTGTGCCTCACGTGTGCTTGGCAGGTTTCCACCACGGAGCCAGACTACCAACACTTTTCTCTCTCTTTTTTTTTTTTGGTACCAGGGATTGAACTCCAGCACTCGACCACTGAGCCACATCCCCAGCCCTATTTTGTGTTTTAATTAGAAACAGGGTCTCACTGAGTTGCTTAGCACCTCGCCCTTGCTGAGACTGGCTTTGAAATTGAGATTCTCCTATCTCAGCCTCCCAAAGTGCTGGGATTACAGTCATGCACCACCACGCCCGGCTCCAACACTTTTTTAAAAAATTTGAGACAGGGTCTCACTAAATTGTTCAGGCTGGCTGCACATTTGCACTCAGCTCCCCAGTAGCTGGGATATAGGTACGTACCACTCTGCCCACCCCTTTGCTTTTTAAAAAATTGTTATTTTTTATTGTTGAGTTTAAAAAAATAAATTGTCTATAATGTCTTTATTAGAAATAAGATTTGCAAATATTTTCTACCATTCTGTGGGTTGTTTTTTCATTTGCTTAACAGTATCCTCAGAGTCATGAATTTTAAAATTTTGAAGATATTCAGTTTGTATTTTTTGCTGGTGATTTTCATGTCATAGCTAAGAAACTATTACCTAGTTTTATAATCACTAAGGTTTATGCCTACATTTATTCCTGAGAATTTTATAGTTAGTTCTTATTAGGTTTTTATCCATTTTGAATTAATTCTCTATATGGTGTAACATATGAATCCAAATTCATTTTATTCCATGTGGATATCCAGTTACCTCATTTGCTGAAAAGAGTATTCTTTTCCTAAGAGTTGTCTTGGCACACAGGTTTGTAACCCGTTTATCAT
This sequence comes from Xerus rutilus, assembly GCA_028644305.1. Taxonomy (NCBI): domain Eukaryota; kingdom Metazoa; phylum Chordata; class Mammalia; order Rodentia; family Sciuridae; genus Xerus; species Xerus rutilus. Next base: position 6,686,329 of record CM053412.1, read on the forward strand.
AATTGTGTTTACTCTGGACTTCCAGTCCTATTCCATTGGTCTAGGCGCCTGTCCTTGTGCCAGTACCACACAGTTTGGATACTGTAGCTTTGCAGTAAGTTTTGAAATCAAACATGTAATATAAGATGTATTAAGTTCTTCAACTTTGTTCTTTTTCAAGATTGTTTTGGCCTTTGATTTCCATGTTAATATGTGGACAGTCTTGCCAATTTCTACTATAAAGGTAGCTTGATACTTGATAGAAATTTAGTTGAATCTGTGGTTCAGTTCTGGGGATATTTCCATCCTAACCATATTGTTTTTCAAAACATGACATAAGCTGTCATTCTAATTATTTGTGTTTTTAAAAATTTCTTCCAGTGATATTTTGTAGTTATTAATGTGTAAGAGATTCCTTCCTTCCTTCTTATTTGTAGTAATTACAAATAATTATGGCAAGTCTTGTAATAAATACATTCTCTAAATTTTACTTTCTTCCTCCCTCTCTTCTTTCCTTGTTTTCTGTATGGGGATCAAACACAGGGGTGTTCTACCACTGAGCTACACCCCCAACCTTTTTAATATTTTATTTTGAGACACAGTCTCTCCAAGTTGCCCAGTTTGGCCTTGGGTTTGTGATCCTCTTGCCTCAGCCCCTGGCGTTAATGAGATTACAGGGCCACTGTGAGTAGCTTAGCCATCTTTTATCTATCATGTTAAATTTATTCCTATTTTATTCTTTTTGATGTTATTGTGAATGGAATTATTTTTTAATTGAACTTTTTGATTGTTTATTGCTAGTGTATAGAAAAAACTGATTTTGTACATTGATGAATTCTGCAGCCTTATAATCTGCTTTGCTCTCATAGTTTTTTTGTGGATTGTTCAGGATTCTCTCTCTCTCTCTATCTATATATATATATGTAGAAAGAGAGAGAGAGAGAGAGAGAGATGTCAACTCTTTATATATAATGTCAACTGAAAATGGAAACACGTTTACATCTTCCTTTCTAATCTGGGGCTTCTGACTTCTTTTTCTTGCTTAGGTAACCTGGATAGAACCTTGAGCACACTGCTGAGTAGATATGATGAGAGCTGACATCTTGTCTCTTTCTCCACTTCTGCAATGAAGACCCCAGATACTAATTGTGCAAAGGAGGCAGAGTGCAATTCATGTTGCTCTGCTACCTGAAAGGCAATGTGAACATATCGTTTCAATCCTTTCACTTTAAAATGGCATAAAATATTTACTAACTTTATATTTTGGTATTGGGAAGATAAATTAGAATTTGATGATCCTTTTAAAAATTAAATATTATGTGAATTCACAGCACCAAGTTATGGGGCATAATCAGGAAAATTCATAAGTGGGGGATGAGACCTCAGGCCCGACCACTTTTCCTTCTTGGAGATCAGCATTATCAATAAATCATGGCCTTTCCTTTTAAATAAGGCAGGCTGGCCAAGCAACATTGCTGGAAGGCATGTAGCGTGTCTGCCCACCCTGGGGACAATGAATGATTTCCCTGCTTCTGTTGGGTTGGGGCTCTTTTGTTAAGGAATCCTGCTTGCTTTCTCTTTATATGTCATTTTCATAAATAAATTAGGATCCAATTAATATAAAAGCAGGTTGTAAAAGGATTTTACCTCTGGGCCAACAATTCCTTCCCTATGAAAAATGAGAAAAAGAAGAAAAGGGTCTCGGCATACCCCTTCCTTTGCTGGAAAGGCTGCCTGGCCATGTCCACACAAGTTAATGGTTGTGAGCCTATGCTCATCTCTGCTGGGGAAGTCTCACAGCTGTGAGGCTATGTTCACTTCTGCTCTGGAGGCTCCTGGCAGTTGCACTCAGATTCAGCTTGACATTGTACTTCACTTCTAGACAGGAGAGGCATTTCCATCCTGGCAAGTGTTGAAACAGAATAACTGTTTATAGTAAGTACAAATAATTATGGAAGGCCTCAGAATAAAGACTTTCTGTAAATTATCTTCTTTGGTTTGAAAGTAGTCCTACGGGTATGTACTATTCTAATCTGATTTTTCACTTGGGGAAGCTGAGGCTTGGAGGGTCCAGAAACATCAGGCTTTCCCTTCCCGCAGTTCTTTTCCCATGTTTTCTGTTACTAGCTCTCCTGTCGTCTGTGGAAGTCCTCTGTCCCACTCCCTGCAGCTCCGTGTGACTGTACTATCCTACCCTGCTGTTCAGAGAATGCACAGGTGAGCCCAGACCAGGCAGTCTCCTCATGGTCGGGTTCTTGTTGTGGACTGTGTATCCAGACGCTGAGGGGAAGGCTTTCTTTTTCTTCTGTAGTCATTTTGTGGAAAAATGGGAATCTGGAACTCAATCTTGTCTTCCCTGAAACTGAGAGAAAATCCTACCTGTCAGAAAAGACAGGAGACGAGCACAGAGAGAAGCAAGGTCAAGAGATGGGAAAATTATCGGGAGCTCTCTCCCTCCCCCCTTCCCTCCCTTCCTCCCTCCTTCCCTCCCTCTCTCCCTCCCTTCCTTCCTTTCTCTAAAGCTAGGTCCATTTCTGGAGTGAGATGATCATCCATTTTTGCTTAGTTGTACAAGTTACAGTTTTGTCATTTACAACCAAGAAAGTTAATTAGCTTGCCTACAATTATGCAATTAAGGAGGTCACAAAGCTGTTTTTAAATCCATGCCTGTCTGCCTCCCAAGCTTGTGCTCTATACAGTGTTTCAGTTTATTGAGCTAAAGCCAGATATTTAAATTTGGTTAACGGGATTTAAACCTTACACAATGTATATGTGCATTGCAAATGGCAACCCATTTTCTGTGTTCATCAACTTTCTATTGCTATGATGAAATATCTGAGTGAAATCAACCTAAAGAAGGAAGGGTTTACTTTGGCTTGTGGTTTCAGAAGTTTCAGTACCTGGTCACTTGGTCTGGTGACTCTTGTAGACCTGTGAGGCAGTACATCTTGGCGGAAGCGTATGACACAGAAAATATGGTGGTCAGAAGCAAAGAGAGGGCTTACCTTCATTACAAAGCCCCTCCTCTAAACCCATTAAGCTATGAATCCATAGGTGGACTAGTCCATTCATTGGTCAGAGCCCCCATGACCCAATCACCCCCCAAAGGCCACCCCCTGAATGAGCTGCATGGGGACCAAGCACTGAACACACGAGATTTTGGGACAATGAATATCCAAACCAGAACACCCGTTAATATGTGTAGCTTTTATGCTTTGCCTACCAATTAAAAATGAAAAGCAAAAAAAAAAAAAAAAAAAAAAAAGAACAGTCGGTCAAACATAAACAGAGAGACAGGGTATGAAATGAAAACGCCTATCATCACTGACAGCTTGTTGGCACAGACCCAAATGCTAGAACCTGGGTCCAAAGCGTGAGGAAGAAAAAAAGGCATTATTTTAGTCAAGAGAAAGCAGACAGCATTTTGTCTTAGAATGGACCACCACTGACAGCGATGAGTGCTTAGAAGAATAAGTATTCGTGTGACTCTGGGTGTGAATATCTTCATCTGAGTGAGCTAGCAGGCTGAGGCAATGACTTCCAGTGACGCATGGATCTGAGAAGTCTGACTGCAATGATTCAGAACTAGGTGGAAACAGCATTTGATAGAAGCCTCAGCAGACACTTGGTAGAACGTGATGTGCTGTCCCGGGTCTATGTGTTCTCCATCCTGCTGCATGGCTTGTAAACATATGACAGCCCCACCCTTGGCCCTTTCCTGGTCTAGGTATATATCACCAACTGAATACCATTCGCTGTTTTAGTCAGCTTTTCCTTGCTGTGATCAAAAGAACAACTTAGGGGAGAAAAAATTTATTTTGGCTCATAGTTTCAGAGATTCAGTCCATGGTCGGCCTACTCCATAGTTCTGGGCCCCAGAGAAAGCTGAACATTATGGGGTTAGGGTATAGCCAAGGAAAGCAGCGTAGCACATGGCAGCCAAGAAACTCGAAGCAAGAAAGAGAAAGTAAAGGCAGGGGGATTCTGCTCATGGGGGACAAAATATAAACCCCAAAGGCAGGCCCTCAGTGACCTACTTTCCCTAGTCACATCTTGCCTGTCTACAGTTACCAGCTAGTTAATCCATATCAGTGGATTAATTAAGTTACAGTTACAGTTACGCCAATTAGGTTACAGTTCTCATCAATGAATCATTTCACCTCTGAATACTCCTGCATTGTCTCACACGTCAGCATTTGGGGGACACCTCATATCCAAACCATAACATTTAGAGTCATGAGAAATTCAACCCATGTGTTACAGTGTGAATCTCTAGTGTCCCCACTGGCTCACATATTGCAGGTTTAGTTCCCAGTGCAGCAATGTTCAGAGGTGGGGCTGGGGAAGTGACCGTCCATGAGTGCCTCACTCCATCAATGCACAGCCCATTGAGGGAGGGGCAGCTAATGGCTACTGGGAGGTGGAACTGTGGGAAGGAGGCGGGGCCTAGTTAGAGGAAAGAGGTGCCTGAGGGCAGGCCTTGGAAGGGCATTTTGTCCTCAGCCCCTTCCCTCCGCTTCCTGGCTGCCATGAAGTGAGCACCTTTCCCATGCTACACCTTTGTGCCCTGATGTGCTGTGTTGCAGCAGGCCCAAAGCCATGGAGCCAGCCGATCAGGTACTGAAATATCTGACACCAAACCAAAACAACCCCCTAACTGTGCCCCTCAGGTATCCTGGCCACAGTGATGGAAATCTGACTAACCTGGTAGGTTCTTGTTGTAAGATAACATTTACATAAACATAACAAAAACTATTTTAAGAAGAAAATTATAAAGGTGCACACAAATATATCTATAAAGAAATCTGTTGCTGTTTTTCAAGTTCTCAGCCTTCACTTAAAATATTTGACCTTAACGTTCAAATTTCCTAAAGACTTGCTTGCTGACTGTGATACAGTAAATGCAGAAATCAATACCTAAATTACATATAACAAAGACCTCGTGATTAAAGACACCTTCTATCCTGGCTTGGATCTGGGTGTCCTCCAGTGGCTCCTGGGTGAAGGCTTGGTCCTCAATGTAGCAGTGTCAAAAGTAGGGCTTTGGGGAAGTGACTGGGTCCTGAGGGCTCTGATCTCTTCAGTGGATTAGTCCTTTGACAACTGAATGGTCTACTGGGAGGTGGTGGAGGCTACGGGAGGTGGCCTTGGTTGGAGAAGTAGGTCATTGGAGACATGCCTAACGGGATTTCTTCACCCATCCAATTCCTGTATCTCTCTGCTTCTTGGCTGCCATGTACTGAGCAGCCTTCCCCCACATGCCCTTCCCCCACCGCGCCCTTCCCCCACTGCGCCTTCCCCCACCATGCCCTTCCACCATGATGTTCTGTCTCACCTCGGATCCATAGCTATGCAGTCAGCAGTCCACAGACTGAACCTCTGAAACCATGAGCCAAAATAAATCATTCCTTCTTTAAGTTGTTCTTCCCAGGTATTTATTTTAGTGACAAAAATCTGACCACACACCCTCCTAAACTGATATGGGTGAAATAAAAAGTACCAAGTTAGCTATTTCCGAATGGTTGAAAATAATCTAAAACATTATAAATCTGAACTCATGATATGATAAAGGTTTTCTTAAATGCAAATATATGGATTTAAAATTCTCACTAAATAAGAAAGAATGAGTAAATAAAGCAACAAAACTTTAGCTTGGTACGATAGAAAGGAACAGCAAACGAAATGAAAGAAACAGCCAGAAATTAACTGATAATGAAGTTTGATTAATATATTGAATGTGTATGTGTATGTGTGTGTGTGTGTACATGTGTGTTTTAAACAGTAGAATTAAAAAATTTAAGGTTGATTTTTGAAGAGAGATTGCTGGATCCACACTTAGGAAAATGTTGAATAATTTCTCTGCATTGAATGTAGAAAGTAGAACTTAATAATTTTTGATGAGTTATAAAAAAGCAATACAGAATGAGTATACCTAATCCAAATATCTGAAATCCAAAATACTCTAAGATCTGAAGCTTTTTGAGTACCAAGATGATGATATAAATGGAAAATTCCATACCATGAACAGAAGTGTTAAAAATATTGCATAAAATTACCTTTAGTCTATGTGCACAAAGTGCATATAAAATGTAAGTGAGTTTCCTGAACAGGGCGGTGAGAGGACTGGAAAAAAGACAAGTACAAATAGAGAGAAAGTGGGACTCGGTGGAGCAACTGAACTCCTGATGGGAGACTGGCCACAAGCAGGTTCTGCATGTTTATTTTACAGGTTTAAGCATCCAAAGGATCTACTATGAGAAAGCTTCAAGATAAACAAAATGAAGTTGTGAGCAAAAGCAGCCTAAATAAAACTCATCAGTCTGTGTCCATATGCTTCCACCTCTGGGCTGCTGGTGTTTGAACTCAAGGATATTGAACCAATAAATTCCATGACAAGCACATAATTTTCCTCTAAACAGGGGTCACCACCAAAGGGGCAGCTTTTTTGGCAGCTGTGCACCAGAAATCCCCAATGGAGGTGTCACTGCTGTCCAGGACAGTTCAAAGCAATGATTCATTCATAGCTCCAAGTACTTATATTTGGGTCCCTCCCCAGGATATCTCATTACATTTAGGCAAATATTCCAAAATCTGAACAAATCCAACATTCAAAATACTTCTGATCCCAAGTATTTCAGATGAGGGATAATACTCAACTTGTATATACTCAACACTAACAACAAAATGTTAACATTGACTGCCAGTGCAACATAAATAAGATCTTTAAGACCTTTCTATAGTTTGACTCCCATGTTTTAAATTAATTAATTTGTTTCTCTCACAGAATTGTAAACTCTTGCCCATTGCATCCTGTTTCCTCTGTTTCTCATCATCTAAAATTGTTCTTAGAAACAGTTTTAGATGCTATTGAACAGTTATTATTATCATTGAAAAGTTATTTCCATTATTTCTCTGTACAGTCACATATATTTTGACCTTGAGATTTCAAATCCACAACCAAATCCTTTGTCTGAATAACTAAAGAAACTTCTGGGCTGGTGCAACTGCCTTCCAAGTCTCCACTTTTTGGTCCATTTGGCACACTATCCACCAGGAGCAAAAGCCCTAGTGTCAGGAATGCAGCCTCAGTTACAGCCTCAGCAAGGCAGGTTTAGGCATGGGCTAGTCTTGGTTAAATATCTCACTGCTCTTTCCTCTCACTGTCCTTCCTGTTGGTGTCTCCCATTGTCTACACCCAAGCAGAGGCCAGAGAGCTAGGGAGCCTGGAAGGTGTTTTTTCCTTTAGTATAGGAGACACACTGAGTCCATGTCTGTGGGGTTTCACAACAATGATCCTGCAGGAAAGATTTCAAATGAAGTTGCACAGAGTAACAGGCTTGAATTTGTTAGAGAAAAAGTGAGATAGGTGAGAAGAGCTCACAGTACAGACACTGAAGAGACCATCTCTGCAGAGAATGGTCTACCTCTTAAAGTGTCGGGGTTTTAAGGGATTTGAGTACCTTTGTTCTTGCCTTAGCTACTCATTCCCTCATAAGTGATTTATTACCCTTTGCATAGCTTCCAGCAAACTTTATCTGCGAGGGTCATGATGACCTGGTAACAAGGGGTGATTGTGACACAGTTTCACTGATGACTTGGTCACAAGGGGAGTGTCTTGACAACCTGCTCATGAAATAGTTGTGACATGATTCTGAAACAATAGTTCTCTTAAAGGGTTATAATTTACTATGGCTGGGGGAGGTCTCACGTACCAGTTCCCATTTGTCCACTTTGATAAAGTTTTCTGTTATTCCTAGTCCTGTGACTTATGGACTCTCTGATGTCCTCCTTATTAAGTTACTGCTCCTCATTGTCCTCTCCTGTCCACCTGGTAATGGGTGACTTTCTATCTTACAAGTTGCTGCAGGGGCTAGAAGAGTGGGGACGAAGGACTGGAGGGACAAATGGAGAATATCAGGAAAGCTAGCCACCCTCCTGGTCCTTTTTTCCTCCAGGAGGTAAAATAGCTACATTCCATTTCTAATTTTATTTGGATCTGACACATATCTTCTGAATCCTTTCCCTTGCAGTTGTATTGTTTTCTCTGGTAAGAATTCCCTCACTCTGATCCTTTGGTTGATAAGCCCCTGCATAACTCTTCAAGATCCAACTCAAGGAGGGTGGATCCAAGATGGTGGCCTAGACGGACGTGGCCTTCCTAGTCTCTCCAGGACCAGAGATTAAAGTAGTGGAAATATTGTTTCTCTGCGAGTTATTAGAGGACTCCTGACAGCTGCCTCCACGCAGGAATTCCAGCCATGTGCCTGTATGGGTTGCCAGTCCCCAGTGTTTGCTCAGGTCTCTGGGTGCTTGTGTGCACAGGACTCTGGCTGATGGCTGTGCAGGACCTGCCCCAGCACCCACACACCAGGTAGGACCTCAGACCTCCCACACAAGCAGCATCCCTAGCCATAGTTCCCACATGGGACCCCCAGCTGCTGCTCCTGTGTGGACCTCCATCTACCAACGTGGAACTCCTCCATTTGCCTACACTTGGGGACATGGGACAGGATTTGGAGTCAACCTTTTACTTCTGCACAGCATGCCACAGAGCAGCATCTGTAAACACATTGCCCAATGCCACCGCCTGGCCCGGCCCTACACCCCAGCTCTGAAAGTAGATGCTTCCATTTTGGGACTCCTTCCTCACCATCTTGGACCTGAACAGAGAGATACCAGTAAACAAGAGACAATGCCACCTACTGGATGAGAAAGGAAGCAAGCCTTTTCATTTGCCTTGAGGCTTTTTTTCCCTTCTATTATCCTTTTTTCTTCTTTTTTTCCTTTCTTTTTCTTCTTTTCCCTCCTCTTTTCCTTCTCACTGCTCTTTCCTCTCACTGTCCTTCCTGTTGGTGTCTCCCATTGTCTACACCCAAGCGGAGGCCAGAGAGCTAGGGAGCCTGGAAGCAGCACATGGATCCTTCTCTAAAATAGACTATATGTTATGCCACAAAGCAACTCTTAGCAAATACAAAAGAATAGAGATACTACCCTGCATTCTATCAGACCATAATGGAATGAAATTAGAAATCAATGATAAGATAAAAAAAGAAGCTACTCCATCACCTGGAGAATAAATAATACACTATTGAATGATGCATGGGTAACAGAAGATATCAAGGAGGAAATAAAAAATTCTTAGAGGTAAATGAGAACTCTGATAGAACATATAAAAATCTCTGGGACACTATAAAGGCAGTGCTAAGAGGAAAGTTCATTGCATTAAGCTCATTCATTAGAAGAAGAAAAAGTAAAAAAATAAATGACCTGACATTACACCTCAAAGCTCTAGAAAAAGAAAACAAATCAACCCCCCAAAGAAGTAGAAGACAGGAAATAATTAAAACCAGGACCAAAATCAATGAAATTGAAACAAAGAAAACAATTCAAAAACTGAAAGTTATTTATTTCTGGTTCTTTGAAAAAATAAATAAAATTGATAAACCATTGGCTACCCTAATGAAAAGAGAGAGAAAACTCAAATTACTAAAATTTGAGATGAAAAGGAAAATATCATGACAGACACTACTGAAATACAGAAGGTAATTAGAAACTATTTTGAAAATCTATACTCCAATACAATAGAAAATTTCAAAGAAACCAACAAATTTCTAAAGGCATATGAACTGCCCAAACTGAATCAAGAGGACATATACAACATAAACAAATCAATTTCAAGCAAGGAAAAAGAAGATGCCATCCAAAGCCTACCAAACAAGAAGAGCCCAGGACCAGAAGGATTCTCAGCTGAGTTCTACGAGACCTTCAAAGAATAATTCATATCAATACTACTCAAATTTTTATCCATGAAATATAAAAGGAGGGAACCCTTCCAAACTCATTCTATGAGGCTAGTATCATCCTGATTCCAAAACCAAAGACACATTAAAGAAAGGAAACTTCAGACCAATATCCCTGATGAACATTGATGCAAAAATTCTCAATAACATTTTGGCAAATCACATACAAAAACATATTTAAAAAATAGTGCACCATGATCAAGTGGGGTTCACACCAGGGATGCAAGGTTGGCTCAACATAAGGAAACCAATTAACATAATCTATCACATCAATAGACTTAAAGATAAGAATCATATGATTTTATTAATTGATGCAGAGAAAGCATTTGACAAAATACAGCACCCTTTTATGTTTAAAGCACTAGAAAAACTAGGGATAGTAGGAACATACCTCAACTCTGTTAAAGGTATCTATGCTAAACACAAGGCCAACATCATCCTAAATGGAGAAAAATTGGGAGCATTCCCTCTACAAACAGGAACAAGACAGGGATGCCCTCTTTCACCACTGCTATTCAACATAGTCCTTGAAACTTTAGGCAGAGCAATTAGAGAGAAAAATTAAAGGGATAAGAATAGGAAAAGAAGTTGTTAAACTATCATTATTTGCCAATGACATGATTCTTTACTTAGAGGATCCAAAAAATTCCACCAGAAAACTTCAAGAATTAATTCATTAATTCAGCAAAGTGGCAGGATATAAAATCAATACCCATACATCAAATGCATTTCTACACATCAGTGATAAATCCTCTGAAAGAGAAATTAGAAAAACTACCCCATTCACAGTAGGCCCCCTCCCCCCAATGAAATACTTGGGAATCAAGTTAACAGAAGAAGTTTCTACAATGAAAACTACAGAACACTAAAGAAAGACATTGAAAAAGACCTTACAAGATGGAAATATCTCCCATGCTCTTGGATAGGCAGAATTAATACCATCAAAATGGCCATACTTCCCAAAGTGCTATACTGATTCAATGAGATTCCAATTAAAATTCCAATGTCATTCCTTCTAGAAATAGAAAAAGCAATCATGAAATTCATTTGGAAAAATAAGAAACCCAGAATAGCCAAAAGAATACTTAGCAAGAAGAGCGAAGCAGGAGGCATCACAATTCCAGACTTTAAATTATATTACAAAGCTATAATAACAAAACCAGCATGGTATTGGCACCAAAATAGACATGTAGATCAATGGTATAGAATAGAAGACACAGAGACAAACCCACATAAATACAGTTATCTCATACTAGACAAAGTTGCCAAAAACATAAACTAGAGAAAAGATAGCCTCTTCACCAAATGGTGCTGGGAAAACTGGAAATCCACATGCAGCTAAATTAAACTAAGCCCCTATCTCTCACCATACACAAAACTCAACTCAAAGTGATCAAAGACCTAGGAATTAGACCAGAGACCCTGTGCCTAATGAGGAGAAAGTAGTCCCAAATCTTCATCATGTTGGATTAGGCCATGACTTCCTTAACAAGACTCCTAAAGTGCAAGAAATAAAAGCAAGAATCAATACATGGGATGGATTCAAACTAAAAAGCTTCTTCTTAGCAAAAGAAACTATCAATGAAGTGAACAGAGAGCCCACACTCTGGGAGCAAATTTTTGCCACACATACTTCAGACAGAACACTAATTTCCTGGATATATAAAGAACCCAAAAAATGTAACACCAAAAAAACAAACAACCCAATAAATAAATGGGCTAAGGAGCTGAACAGAATCTTCTCAGAAGATATACAATCAATAAATAAATATATGAAGAAATGCTTAACATCTCTAGCAATTAGAGAAATGCAAATCAAAACTACTCTCAGATTTCATCTCACGCCAGTCAGAATGGCAGCTATCCAAAATAGAAGCAACAGTAAGTGCTGGTGAGGATGTGAGGGAAAAGGCACACTCATACTTTGCTGGTGGGACTGAAAATTGGTGCAACCTATCTGGAAAGCTGTATGGAGATTCCTTAAAAAACTTGGAATGGAACCACCATTTGATCCAGCTATCCCACTCCTCGGCCTATACCCTAAAAAGTCTTAAAAACAGCATACTACAGTGATGCAGCCACTTCGATGTTTATAGCAGCACAATTCACAAATGCTAAACTGTGGAAGCAACCTAGGTATCCTTCAATAGATGAATGGATAAAGAAACTGTGGTATATATACAGAATGGAATATTACTCAGCAATAAAAGAGAATAAAATTATGGCATTTACAGGTGAATGGTTGGAATTGAAGAACATCATGCCAAGTGAAGTAAGCCAATCCCAAAAAACCAAAGGCCAAATGTTCTCTCTGATAAGTGGATGCTGATACATAATGGAGGTGGAGGTGGGGTTGTGGAGCATGGGAGAGAAGGAGGAACTCTGTATGGGGTGAGGGGAAAGGAAGGGGGTATTGGGGTAGCAAAAATGGTAGAATGAGATGGACATCACTACCCTAGGTATATGTATGAAGACACAATGGTGTAACTATCTTTGCAACCAGAAATGGAAAATTTTGCTCCATATATGTCCTATGACTTGAAATGCATTCTTCTGTTTTAAAAATGAATTTAAAAAAGGAAAATATTGATGATAGAATAGATAAAATTAAGATATGAATCTCTGTTAACATGATGATAAATTCATTAAAACAATGTATATATGGGTTGCAAAACAAAACCCTAGAAGAAAATATAATAAAATACTGACAGTGTACTGCTGGCAAAAAAAAAAAAA